>LTAE01002993.1:0-40034 GCA_001647135.1 Pontederia paniculata | reverse complement strand
CGGCGTGGCGAGCTGGGTCTGCTGCTACCCGCTGGACGTGGTCAAGTCCAGGCTCCAGGCGCAGTCGACGCCGCAGCTGCCGGGCCAGCCGCCGGCCAAGTACCTCGGCATCGTCGACTGCTTCCGGAAGAGCGTGCGGGAGGAGGGCGTCCAGGTGCTGTTCCGCGGGCTGGGGACTGCCGTGACCAGGGCTTTCGTCGTCAATGGCGCCATCTTCGCTGCTTATGAGCTCGCTCTGCGGCTCTTGGTCAACAACAACAACAACAACAGGAGCAACATCATCCAAGAGCAACAGCGCAGAGTGCCCATCGAGGAGAACTAGGAACAAAAGATTTGTGGATTGGACATTAAGTTATTCATTTTAGTATCATTTTTTCTTTTACTTTGTGCTTTCTCAGGAATGTTTGATAGGTAAGTACATAAACTCTCTCCAAGGTAATGATAAGATTTTATTTACTGTGAAATAAGGTCATGGTGCAACTTGTGTTCCAACACTCGAGGAAAGAAAAAAAAGGAAGATTGTTAATAAGGAGGATTGGAGGACAAAAGGAAATATATATCAAGATTGAGATATCCAACAGGCCACATGTTTTGTGGATGTTGATGTGAAACTGAGAAGTGTGACGTTATGGCTTATGGGTTATGATCAATGCATAAGATTGATAAAATGTGTATTCATTGCTCTCCTAGGAAAAAACTCACTGGAAATGTGATGAGTTTTTCTTTTTTTGTCAAACTTACTCTTAAACTAATAAAACATTCATTCAATTCTTCTGAACTCTTTGTTCCAACATTTACTGTTTTATGTTCAACTTTTTTTATTTGTTCACTTTACAATTTAAACCTTTTTTTATGCAATATTAAACTATGTAATTTTTAGTTTCTCTTATATCAAATATCTTCTTTTAGAATCTTTTTGCCCAATGGTAAAAGATAAAATTGTCATAATTTTTTTTATATCTACCAACCTAACTATAATATATTTAAGTATGTAACACCTTCTTAACCCAAAAAAGTTGAGATAGTTCAAAAATGACAAATGAATATTCTATAGTTGTGTGTGCGTGTGTGGTACTTGGGGAGGGGGGAGGGGGGCGACCGAGAGATCTTCTGTTAGAGCATAGACTTTATACTTATACCATTATGTTTTGATGATATAAACATTGAGCAATTTGAATTATCCAAAAAAAAGTAATTTGATGAGTATGTTATTTTACATTTTGGATTTGGAAAAAATAATTTGAGGGATGGATTTTCTGTTGGAACCTAAGCTTTATGTTTATATATTTTGGTGATGCAGATCTCGAGCAATTTGAATTATCCAAAAGAGAGTAATTTGAAAAAAATAATTTTATGTGTTAAATTTTATACATTTGACTATCTTACTTTACATTTTGGATTGGGTTGTCTTTATTAATGAATTATTTAAGTGATGAAAAGATAAGTGGAACGACGATATAAAACTTCTAACAATTTGATGCATCATAATTCAAAAAATTTCGAGGTCAGTTGTGTTGGAATTGACGAATACTTCAAGGACTATTGTTTCTCACACGGGGGTACGCTCACGCGAGTTTAGGAGAACTGGAGTATTATCCGCCCGCCGACGAGGGTTCTGCTGTTCGGTCAGCGGATGGCTGCCCTACTCGCCGGTGAGCGAGTGAGGGGTTCGGGGGCAGCGCCCCCCGAATCTAAACGGGTTTGAGTTTTTATTTAAGTTGACCCATATGGTGCAGATTAAGAGATTATCTATTTGTTCAAGTTTTGAGCACGTTTTGAAACCTATAAATATTCCTCATATTTCAGACGTGATGATGAGGAGGTTGTAACAAAAATAATAATAGTGAAATCTCTTTACAGTACATATTCCTAACTCAAGGGTGAATCTGGGTAAATATATGTGTGTCATCTATTTTTCTGTATTTTGGTTTGTGGTCTTCTACTTATGTTCTCGAATTTCCTTTCAAGCCGGACCAACTCAAAGAGTCAATTAAACCCAAGAAGTTCGAAAGATGTTAGTAGTAAAGTTGGATGGACACAACCGCAAGGGCGATTGAACCTAAAATTACTAGAAGCGAGAGTCGGTCTCACCCTGTACAAGGTCGATCGACTGACCTTGATCTGATAGCACTAACAATCAATTCCTGCACAAGATCGATCGACCGACCTCGGCTTGTCAAGGAACCATTCAAATTTCAATGAGATATTTTGACCATATTTTCATTAGATCTGGATTGATGCATGAATGCAAAGTTGTAGATAATATTGTTAATCTTTCCATAAAATAAAAAAATAGGCTCATTTGGACACTTGTGCAAAGAGTTATGATCAAAATAGTGAAAGAATATATTTCAGAAAAATTACAATGACTAATTTTTTGACCAAGAAGAAAAAAAACTGTCATATTAGTAGAAGATACTTATAAAAGGGTCCCCGAAAAGTTAGAATGAAGTAATGCTTCAATGGAAACACAATCATCAAAGCAAAATCAAGTTTAGAAACTTTTTGAGTCAAATTGTTGAATCTTTTTTTCTCATATTTGAAATGTGAAATTGTAAAAGAGAATTTTTGTGCAAAAAAAAAAATGAGATTGTGAGTTTTCTTGGATAAGAGATTTCATCTACCTCTTAAAGCGGAAAAATGATGAGTTTGGTGTAATTGAATCTTCCTTGCTGTACTAAGAAAAGCTAGAGGTTCTCCGACTTCGATTATATTGAGGCCCAGAAGTCGAAGCGAAGACATGGGCCAAGTTGGGATCAAATTTCGTCAACAACTCTTGTGTTTCAAGTTTACATTTCTCTCTTATTTATTTTACTTATTATCTTGCATTCTCACTTGTATATTGTTGCACTAGTCTTAATCATTAGCTTTTGAATTTGAGCTTTGCGATAAATCGATTTTGATATTTTGCGTTTATTTTGTGAAATCGATTTAAAATTTATATTACACAAATTTTACTTGCCAAACTTGATTCTAAAGCTTGACATGCATTCTATTTTATGCTTTAGATGTAGAAAGTCTAAACTTTATTTCAAAATATCCCACTTCTCACGAGATTTGGAAAATCTTGTTAGCTGAATATGAATGAAGTACAATAAGGAAGATGACACTTCGGATGAAAATGAAGGAGAAAGAAATGAATTCACATCCGATGACGAATCTCAATCGTGCTTAATGGCAAATGATGAGGTGGTCTCAAACACTTCTTTTGGTGAAAGTAGTGATGACGATGTTAATATCAATTTTGATGTTAATTCAAAAGTATCTTTCTCTGAAAAAGAAAGAATAAAATTTTGTTGAATGAATTTCATGCTATGAAAAATAATTTTTAATTATTAAAGAAAAAAAAGATACATACTTAGGAGAAAATAAAAATATAAAAAAAATTGATTCTCTTAATCATATTCATGCTTTTCATGAGTGCCCGAAAATTGAAAATTCAAAGTTGCATGAGATTTTGAAAAAGAAAAATATTTTTATTCAAAAATTTTGGATGATCAACAGAGTAGTGATAATTCTTTGAAATGCAATGTTAGTGTGCAAAAATCTTCTCATATAAATAAAATATTGACATGTTGAAATATAAACAAAAATCATAAAAATAATTTTTTAAAAAGAAAAATAATTTTAATAAGTCTTTCGAATCCTCTCATGATTATTTAAGAAAATTAGATATGCTGATAATTATTTCTTTAAGTTAAATGCCTCTCATTATGATACATTGAAATTCAAGTATTTTCATGATCATCTCTTAAAATCATATATTACTTGTTATTATTATAATGCACATGGTCATTATGCATTTGAGTGCAAAATTAAAAAAAAAATATGAATAATAATATGAAGATGATGTCGATTTCAAAACGAACAAAAAATAATTTTATTGAACCAAAACAAGTTTGGATACCAAAGAAAATTACTTGAATTAAGTCATTCAATATTCATATTTTTATTAGTTGAATGGGGGTGTAAATCATAACTAGACTTATACATGTAAGTCACGTGATTCGACAATTCAGATTAAAAAGACAAAGACTCCTTTTTTTTATGGTGGTTGAAAAAATAATAAAAAAATATTTTCTTAAATAGTAAAAAAAACTACTAACCACCTACACAAGTAAAATTTAATCTTGACCGTCAGATTACGTGACTTGACTTATTATGATTTACACCTCCATTAAACCCTATTTTTATCCATACATGATTATCTTTTCTGAATCAATTCATTAAACTCTATGCTTTCGAAATTAGCTTGCTTCTTTTGAAAATATATATTATGTAAAAGTATTAAATATGTTTGAAGACACAAATCTTGAAAATCTTTTGAAGATTGAAAATATGAAATTAATATTTAAACTTTCTTTGACTTATGATGTGATACATTGATAGTTAGTGCATTCATTTGCACCACTTGTCATGAATTTTTTTTATAATTCTACTCTTATTCTTACCATAAATATTATGCTTATAAGTATGATATTATTTTTATGGCAAAGGAACAAATATAAGCGAACTACCATATGATCTTATGGCATTATTATAAAAAACTATTATTCGAATTTATTAGGATACATAATTCAACTTCGCGGGACAAAAGTGAAAATAATTTTAAGAAACTTAAGCACGTATCAGACTGAAATATTCCATTTTTTAAAAAAAAATTCTCTTATCTCAAAAATATTTTTTAAATTTTGAATATTTGTTTCAAATGCTAAAGGATAAATAGTAATTAGATAAAAAGTATATAAAAAAAACTTAAAATGGAAAAGTTGGAATAGTTAAAAAACGTGGCAGTTGAATATTTTTTGAAGTTTAGGAATAAGATGAGAGGTATATCTTTAGGAACGGAAAGCAAAACTAAGAAAAAAATTTAAGCACATGTTTGTCATGCTGAAATAATCTAATTTTCATCCGACTTTTCGTCCAAGGAATGAATACATGGTCAGGAAACAAAGCGAGATCATTTTGGAATTGGTCCTCTTCCTGGTGACCATTCATGCATAAAGTCTAAGGGGCAAACATTGAAATTGTAGTAAGTACAATCCCCTCACAGTTCCAATTGGTCACCAAACTAAAGAGAACGTACCTGTTCTTTCCGTTGCTTTTAGCTTGGCGTTACAATCGACAGAATGCAAATGCAAGCCAACCATTGTTCAAATTTTCAACTCATTTCTTGAACAAAAAACTTCCATTACTTAACAAACTATCCAAGCAAAATAGATGAAAGCAAAACTCACCACGCATGATTAAGATAAACTCGGCCTGAATGTGTGAGATGCTGCGCATATGACAGACTGCTGGCACTAGTAAGATGCATGACAGCCTTTTGGTTGCCATTGTCCCCTGAGCTTCCCCCAAATTCATGATATACTGGAGGGATACCAACAGAGGAAGTGTGTCATCTTTACTACTCTTCCTAGTTCACCAAATCTCTATTACTGTCTTCTAATTCGTTGCCAAATTCACCACAGCAGAAGTTCATTGCCCTCCTTAGACGTGATCATCAATGACAGCTTCAACATGCTTATAATCTACATTCTCCTTTTTGGGGCTAAGGTCCTTATCTGCAGCTGCCTCACTGTTTTGGTGGCTCTCAGCATTCTTTTGATCATCAGTGATAGCTTCAACATGCTTTGAATCTATATTCTCCTTGTTGGGGCTAAGGTCCTTATCTACAGTGTCACCGACTGGGCTTCCTACTTCGGTTCCATCTTGCCGATGCTGATCCTGACCCTCATCCCCGCTCAATGGAGGAGAGTCAAATGCATCTTCTTTGCATGTATTCTCCTTGTTGGGGCTAAGGTCCTTATCTACAGAGTCAAATCTGTTCATACTTTCATGAGCATCCTCATGATAATCATCACCATCGTTATAACCCTTGGTATCAGTGGGCAAATCATCCACATATTTATTAGATAAATCTTCACCAACCATTTCAGCTGTCATAACCACATCACTGACTACTTCAGTCTGTTCTGTAGTCACTTCCTCATTCCCCATTGTTAGCTTATTAAGGCCGTCAACAGAAATTTCCATACCATCTTCTTCTATTGTGTTTATGTTTAACTCATTAGACCTTTGAGAGTTTGCCTGAAGGTTTCCGTCGGAAGCACCTTCTCTGTCCTCGTAATCAGAATGCTGATAACCTGAATGCATATCAGTTTCATCTTGAAAATTAACCTTTTCTAGCCCAACATTAGGCAAAGGAGTATCCGCCTCATCAATGGCTTCAGATATATTGACCTCCTCATCATCATTATCATTTTGGTTAACATTACCTGCAGGGGAAGAATTATCAGATGCAGCAGTTTCAGATATCTGATGCGGATTAACTTCAGAAACTGAGGCAATGTTGTCAGGCATGGATTGGAAGGAATTCCAATCCCCATCATCGTCATCATCATTAGCATTCACATGATCACCACTATTCGCTATGCTATTCTCATGCCTGTAAGTATGTTCTTGTTTGAAATCAGGAGACTGCATCTGACTAGGGAAATTATTATTTGCCTCATCCCTGGCTTCAAAGCTATCAGTATGCCGAAGAATATCATTTTGGTTAAAATTGCTATCTGCAGGTGAAGAATTATCAGATGCAACAGTTGCAGACATTTCATGTGGACTAGCTTCAGAAACTGATGCAGTGTTCGCAGGCAGGGATTGGAAGGAATCCCAGTCCCCATCGTCGTCCTCGTCATCGACATCATCATCATTCACATGATCAGCACCTTTTGCCTTTATATTCTCATGCTTCTGAGTCTGTGCTTGCTTGAAATCAGAAGACTGAATCCGACTATCTTTCACATTGGGATCTGGCATACTTGATTTAACTTGCATCTGCACTGGAACCTGGTTGACAGAGGCACGAATCATATCCTACGGGTAAAATATTGCAGTATTAGTTCTATATTCATAGTACGGTCACAATAAGCACAATGAAAGAGATGATTAGTGGGCTATGAATACACAAATATATTCTAACCTGAAGTTGCTGTCTTTCTTCAACTGGCATTGCTAACATCACATCTTTAATTTGAGAAGCAACAGAAGGAATCTGAACAATACGGGAAACCATTCTCGTAGCAGTGATGTTAGCATCACTAAGTTCCTAAATTTGATTCCACAGTTAGATAACATGGCGATGAACAGTGACGAAAGAAGAATGAATTGACAGTCTTGATAGCCTTAGATTACCTGTGAATCATGTTCTCTTGTAAGAGAAAAAACCAGAAGTAAAGCATTTAGAAGCAGCCCTGTAACAGCTCGGTGATATTCACTTCCTTGTGAAAGTGAGTTAATCAGGAAAAGAAGACTTAGACATTCACCAATGACAGTTCCCGACTCCTTGCTTATGTGTCCCTGGCACAAACAGTTAATCAGTCTCTGTAACGAATGTTCACTAGCTTATCAAATTTAACAAAGTTTACCTTCAAAGTCTGTTGAATCAGAGTAAAGAAGTCCACAATAAGTTCTACAGCAAAGAGTAAAACAAAAGAAGTCTTCTTTCCTTGAGAACCTTCACCAAGTTCTCCCTGGACAATGGATTTTATCACATGAATTCCTAATGCCTGAACCTGTGCATTTTGTTTTAGGTTAGTTTCCTTCCTTGGAACTACCAGATTATTGGGCTGGATCTGTCAAATTATGAAGAAACATAACAAACCTGTATGCTTGTGTTACTGAGGATATTGCTAAAGCATTTTGTGCAGCTCCTGAAGATGCTAAATAGAAACAGGATGTCAGTTTCCTCTTTCTGTCGTAAATGTAGAGTTTCATGAATAAGTCTAGCAAAAGCGACAATCTCATCTAGAGCGAAGATAAGTATCTTCATCACATGCTTGTACGAGTCACTTGTCTTATTCTGCATATTGGAAATTCTCCTCATGCAGTTATCAGCCAAAGCTGTTAATGCGCTAGCCCATGCACCGAACACTGCCCTTTGACTGGGATTGTTGGTGCTAGTTGCATCATTTGCAGCTACAAAGCAACGGAAAAATAACAATTACTTTTATCTAAAAGCATTTAGTCATCCACGACTAAATTCATGACATAATGATCATCCATACAGCAGAATCAAGCTGTAGGTTACGATTGGCTAGGATGACCCAGATAACCATGACTTTCGAAAAATCAAGTACAGAAATTTAGGAAAGACATTCCAACAGAAAACCAAGGAATGATCTATGAAAAGTGAAAATGTTACTAATTTTACCTACTATAAAAAGAATATTTCTTTAATGTTCCCTTTTTTCCTCAATGTTTCTCTAACATGTGGCTAGCAAATTGCATAACACGGATGTTCTGCAGAAACTTGACGTCCACACATTACGAATATCCTAATTATTTGACTGGACTTGAGTTCTCAATGTTCAATATCGATAGGCGTATTTTCTGTAAGTACAAGTCTTAGGAATGACTGGAAAGACTGCAAGGTACTGTTTCACATTTTAAACCTTACCTCTTAAAATTTTTCGCACAGAAGGCATTATGCTTTGAACAAAATAGGCTACTTTTGATAAGACCAAATCTGTTGAGGCCGCTATAAAGCACTTGCTAGAAAGTGATAGAAGTGCCATAATCAGTTTCTGGCAATTCTCCTACATGATAAAATGATGAATCATAAGGAAGATTAAAGAGGAGGAAGAAATATGATCCATAAGAAAGCCAAGTCTGATAGAGAAAGCTATAGGATTCATTTAACATCTGATATGCTTGAACAAGCACCAGTTGAGAGGGCACAAGGTGGAAGAATACCACATGTATCATCCTGCGTGATATTGTCGCTGCAATAATGGATAATTCAGAAAGCAGATCTTGGCAACTAGAATGATCTTGCACAGTTGGAATGCTGCAACAATAAAATTTGAAAAGTTTAGGATTTCAGAGATATAGTAACCATATAAATTCCTATAAATATATAAAAATTGAAACAAGAAGCCACTGGAACTGTACTTTCACGGTTTCACCAAGAGGAATTAATAAAAAGTACCTTAGAAATATTACTATTAGGTACTTGAGACATAGCTCTGATGCTGCAGCTGTGAAGCTATCCAACTCATAAAAACCATCAGGACAGAACTGGACAATCTGTTCATGATCACACATTAAGCTATAAATTAATAGTATCAAAAAATCATTTCCAAAGTGCTCCATTGAAAGAACATGATACATGCTACGCAAAAAGTGAACAGAGGAAATAACTGAGAGTAAACCCCTCTGAAATGCTTAATGAGGCAATATTGTGAAACAGAATAAACATAAACTGATTCCAACATTTTTTTTGTTGATTGTGCTAAATGGAACTTTTTTGAGGAAGGAAAGATGACGATGAAGCTTGAGTAGCCATCCAACATGTAGTAAAACTAAGAATTGAGAAATCTACACGTGTATGAAAAAAAAAAGTCAAAATATCCAACACTCAGAGAGATGTGAATATCCACAAAAAAAAATTACTATCCCAAACACCTCAACCCTTGCAATGTTACATCCTCATCCCATTGAGCCTAGTATCTTTTGAATTAATAATATAGCTCATTTGCCTTGCAAAGCGCTGACGCTTCATCAATGTTGTTAGAAATGTTGTGCATGCCTTAATCACGGGATCGACACACCCAATTGTGAACAAACATCCTGTTTGGTTCAAAGCGCGCTTGAACGCCCGCCTAGTGCTCAGGAGCACTAGCTAAAATGCCCCTGAAACATGGAGCACTTGCCTAGTGGCAGGTTGCACTATCGCCGCATGACGCCCACCTAACGATCGTTGTGCCAAAGTCCCAAGCCTACATGAGTGGCCCTCGGCAAGCCCCTCAACAAAGATCACACAACTTGAATAGGCTTGCCTAGACAAACGGGAACGTTTAGGCACCGCATGTGGTCAAGCACTCTCATGAGTGAACCCGCGACATGGTTACGTTGTAGCCCTAGGCCCAAGTGACAAGTAATTGCTCATCGAGGGAATTCTAAATGGAATATCATCAGCATGGATGAGCAGTAAAACAATTCAGGCATGATACACAGCTTGGAAAACATAGAAGCACAGTCATCTTTGAATTAGAGCAACGCTTCCAGAATAATTAACTTCTCGAACAAACTAGAGAAGAGATTCGACAAGGTGCGACATCAACTTGAAGATAGAGTAAGGAGGCGGCAATCCTAGTTTTAGGAAATACTGTTCAATTATGTCAATATGACCATTGAATAACCATAAGCCGGTTGACAAATATAACTAATATGGATGCAATGGAAATTTAAGTTATATTTAAAATTATTCTGTGCTTACATGAGAAACTATGGATACAACAAGCTTGCTCCATGAAACAGCTGTATTGGAATACAAAAGAACCTGCAATCGTGGAAGAATGTTTATTGGCATACAAGAAACAAAAAAAAATAGCAGAAGAAAAATTTCCACATTGGATAGGCAATGCATAATAAAATAGTATATGCATCTATGTGTCTTCTTTTTATTCCTTTCTCCTCTGTAAGGTTGTCATAACTGAATCGTTTGGAGGGTCTTGTTTTCTTCTCTGCCACTATCAATTTATCCTAGCATCAGGGCAGATGCTCGGAAAGTTATAAAGAATATGGACCTTCCAAATTTTGGATAGAAGGAATGCACATAAATCTCACCTCGATTTTCTCCTTGTAGAAAATAATATATGAAAGTAGTATCTTACCTGAAGAAGTTCTGTGCATGCGTCTGCTGAGAGAAATTCTTGACTGAAGAAAACTTGTTTGGAAAGAGACTCGAACACCATTAGGGAAATTTCATATAATGCTGTCACATCAGGAGTTTCATGAAGCATTGAATCTCCACATTTTGGATTCTCATTGAAAGTAAACAACAACCTTACTTCTTTATCCAATATAAGTTGCTCAGCCTGAAACATAATCAGCAGAGACAGGCCCCACAGAAACTGAAATTCACTTGGATCCAATCTGACCATGCTGTAACCAGATAACAACAAGGTTCTCTGCAATTTTTCAGTGCTTAAATTTGGATAGTTTTCCATTTCAAACTTAACTGGTACTGCATCCAGAGCGGTCGCTCTCAAAATAGGTGGCCACGAATCATCTAGGCATTTTTTAACCTTGAAAGAAACCACCAGTGATTGAATTCCTTCCAGGAATGGTTTGTACTGCAAAAGCAAAAGAAAACAACCATGAAGTCAATCTTGATTACAATTATATGAATTTTCTAAAGGAGAAAGCTGAAAGGTGCACATGCATACATGAAACTTTGAGCTCAAGCCAAAACAGATGTAGCTGTAGTCCTTCAAGATATTAATCCAGTAGTTTCCCAACATTCTTGAGCTGGAAGAAAAGAGAGGTACCAGCTGCATATAATCATCAGGAACAAATTTCTGATCCACCAAAAACTGGTAGACGTAATCCTTAACGGAGGCATGTGCAGCCAGCAGTCTTATCTTAATCTAGACATCAACCATATCAATAATTAAATCACTGAAATACAGCAGAAATAGAAATTGACTTTTCAGGGGATAAAAAGTAGAGAAAATCTTGAATTTCATAATATAATATAATATAATAAATCAAACAACATAAGCGATCAATATATCATTTATTATCAAGTTATAAAGATAATACCTTGCATGCAACCCATTCAGCAAAAGATGGGTAATATAAGTCCTTAATTTCATTAAGGGGACGAGAAATTAACGAATACATGCGATTGAGAGCAACACGGTCCCCACTAACAATTCTGCTTGTCAAAATCTGAGTTCAAATGAGGAATATTTATGTATCTTCAATGCTGAAGTAATAAAATAGGATATGACATGAATAATAACTAGAGACCTTTCTGGCAAGCTCCAGACCAGCTTCCAAAAGAAGGGGACCAGATGAATCACTTATTGCTGATCGAACAGCAGAAACAAGTTGAGCCTGCAAAAAAAAAAAGAAAAGAAAATTTAACCCCACTTTGGGATAACATTCATTAGGTTACCTCCATCTTATTTATTGTGTTTGCTATTTTCATTAGGCAATTCAAGATTAACGAAAAAGGTTTGGGGCTGGGAGATCAACAAAGAGACATCTAACTATGCGAACAGAGTCCGTGACGACATGCCAGAGGAAAAATTAGGGAAAAGAAGAAAAATATTTTTTTCCCAAAAAAAGGAAGAAACAAAAAAATAGAACCTAAATAAATCATTAACACAAACCTGATATAGCTCCAATAAGAGATGCCCAGAAAGTTCTGGATCGAATGTACTGCCAAACTGAGGTGTAAGACAAAATTCAAATTAACAATACTGAAATAAGTAGAAACTTGTACAAAAGTAAAGAAACGAAATATAATACTCACACCTGAACAAATGAAACTAACAAAAAGAATGACAACATTATAGAGAAGAAAAGCTTCTGCACGTTAGCAGAGGGCATAGGAAGAGCCTACATTTACCCTTAAATAGTGGTAAAAGAAAGTAACAGTGACAGGATGACATTCCTAGGTAATATAAGCTGAACAATGGGTTAGCCTGCACTAATAACAATGAGCTCCATAAAGGTGAGATTATGATACCTGCGAAGAATAGGTCTCAGAATGCTAATTGATAAAAAACACAGTAGAACGGATAACTTTATTTCCTTAAAAGGAAAAAAAATCATCCTAAGTTGTAATATGTAGCCATTTAGGCAAATACTTAAACAAATGGGACAAAAATATCAAGTTGATATTGAGGACGTGTTGGGGCATGGGGTATCCAGATTATTATAATGCGACTTTAAATATACCTGAGACCATCACATTACCTTGTTTGGTTGGGCTTAGATTATTGTTTTGACTACTCTCCACTTGTATTAAAAGCTAAACCAGAAATATACAGGTGCATAAAAGCTTCAAAAAAGCATACGCCCAGGAGGCAGAATGACTCAAAATCATTCCCCCCATTCAGAAGCCAAACAAAAATGTGCCACATCAACCTACGTCTCCCAACAACAACCTCTCCCCCCATCCCCCACCCACCNACCCACCCACTTAAAAAAAAAAGAGAAAAATGACCTCATTGCATTGCAACCAAATGCTCCTACCAGACCTCCAAATTTTTTAAGAGTTAAAAGCATGAAAAGGAAAAAATAATCTATAAACATATGCAAAAGAGTGAAGGTGAGGGGTTTGACACTCTACTTCATTAAGGTAGTACATTCCATATTGTACTATTAAACTACATTGCCTTCAAATTAGCAATCCGGATTGCTTTCTCGTGGGGTGTGCATATTGACTACTATTGGAAGGTAATTTTTTTTGGTGTTAACTCAAATATTCAGAAACCTAGTTGAGGTGGGATACTAAAGGTAAACCTCTCCCACAGTCACGCTTCCAGGGTTAATTCGTTCATCCTTAAGACCTCTTCTTCAACAACAAATTGATGCTGGATAATTTTTTGTTTCTTACAAAAATGGTCCTAAAGCCACTTATTTTTCACCTCTACTGTTTAAATTTTGGACCAACAAATGACAATGTGGATTTTTAACCTAGGTTTGTTGTTAAAATCAGGCCCTTGTTCTAATGTCCAAGACATAGTGCTCAGTGTGAAAATATCTAGACACCAAAAGAGGCATGCATGGTAGCTTACATGTCTGCAAACTTATATGTTTAAGTTACACCTACAGTTCACCCTCGATCAAAATTTGGAAGAATCTCATATATGATTTGTCTCATGTTTTATTAAAAAAAGCACAATGTCAATCACACATTATATAGAGAACATGCCCAGTGGATAAAACACAGTTGAAATTTAACACAATATTCTTTATGGCATACTTATGTAATGTTTTCTTGAGACAAATTTATGTATGATATTAACTGATTCTTGATACTTTATTTGAAGCTACCAATTTCAAATTTCAATAACAGGAACACTGACACATATACCACATGATACCTTATCAATTACGATGCTTAAGAGCTTGACACCTATAGGTTGCATGCCTTCAAACTGGCCTGTGCTGATCTGTAATAACAAAAATAGCCATGAAATGTGTGAATAAGAATCACTGATAATAGGAAAAATAAGAATTTCAGTTTTGAGGTTGACCTGATAAGAAAGTGATACTAGTTCCTGTAAGTGAAGGACGAGCCAATCGTTAGAAGAACTTTGCCTGCTTGATATCATGCTCCTTGCTAGAGAAAGGTCAAAATGAGCAGGGTTCGATCCAACAGCACTAGGTAGATTGCTCAAACATCTACATTTCATGAATAAAGTCAGCACAAATCCAAGAAATAAGAAGAAAATGTGGAAAAATTTAAATATCACTAAAGAACTGAGCTAAATCTCAAATGCGACACATATTATTTGATGCAATTCCCTTTGAAAGGAAAATGTTAAGACATCCAAAATTCTACCTTTCTAGAAAGCCAAATAAGAAATAAGTTGGAGAAAAAAAGTGAGAAACTCGGGATCCAAAAGTCCAACGAGCCTTGACCAATTTAATTTGAAATATTAAGATATATAGTCTCATATTCTCCCCAGATGTGGAATGGTTCACATCGTATTCACCAAAACATAAAGCAAACATATAACCCTCTCCCTACAAGGGAGCTTCTTGGGATTCAATCTCGTGATTCAGTCAACTTTCATATTACGTGTACATTTAAACATTAAATAGCCTATGTCAACCTCACAGATCAGCACTTCATGTACAAGGTATTCAGCTATTCACATATCCCAAAACCATAAATACCGAATTTTAGCATCATTTCAGTGCCTTCGAGTAACTTTAATGATATGACTTTTGGGAGGAGGAGGAAATTCAGCATATTGGCGTCCAGCAAAATATATTGTTCCTAAGCAAATATTATTTTCAAATGCTCTGTATACAATGTAAAACATCTGACGATTACAGTATAAGCAAATTTATTCATCATCAACATATGGTTTCTGCACAAAGTTGGCAAGGCAATGAAAGGAAGTGTTTGATGCAACTGCAATGTAAAATATATCAAAATTTCTTAAATTGGTATGTAAATTTTCCATCTCGCACAAAGAAATACCAATATATTACAGTTGTTGCCCAAACATAATTTATCAGTGTACTACAGAAGGATTTGAAGTCTGCCGCAAGAATTGGATTTGCTGTTTACTGGCTAGAATGTGCAATGTTGGCGTCTGACACAAAAGTGGATATGTGCATTGAACCCTTACAATATAAAGGTAGTTACCAGTATCATGCAAGAATTAAAGTAGGCCGACAGTACGAGAGTCTTGTCTAGGTGTCGGCAAATAACATTTTTTTTATGCTGAAATAAGAGTGCTGGTGTTTGGCGAAAAAAAAGGAAAAGAATTGCAGCTGGTCTTCATCTCAGTAATTTGTTTTGGTGAATACGCCAAATAGGCCAAAATATCAGTAAACAGCAAAACAAAAGCAAATTACTGAGATGAAGACCTTTATCATTCTTATTTAGTCTTATCATTCCTGCTTTAAATCATAATGCATTTGGGACAAAAAGGAAAGCATATAAATGGGGTCTAACCTATTAACTCGTATTAAAGAAACCCTCTCTATCATCCCTCTCTCCAGGTAGGACTTTGGATACTTACTGACTCTAACTAGAAGGATGTCCTTATTCCAGGTAAAACTTTTTATGGAGTCAATAAATTTTATTGAAGGTGTAAAATACACAACTTCTGCGTGAAGATACTGAGTCCTAATTATCAGTTGAGGATCTGTCAAACCAAAAACCAACCAATACTTCTTTGTCATTCTAGGTCCTTGACTTGTTAATTATCTTTGCATAAATAATAAATTCATCTGGATATCTCATTTATAACAATTCAAGGAGAAGTAATCTCACAAATACACCTATGAGAGGAAAATGTTGGATAAAGTAAAACATTATGAGAAAACACCTTCACTAAATTCTAGAAGACAAACAATGCTATGAACCAAACAAACCAAGTTAGAAAGCAAGGACAAAAAGGAGGGTAGGGAGAACTAAGCTAAATTTCCAAGGCAAAGATTGTTGAACAGGAAAATCTGTTTTGTCACTAAACAATTCAATGAACATTTCTGGCACAGGATTATACGCCAAGAAAAGAGTAGAATAACACATTTAGGGAGCCAGATTGTCAACATTTTGAGAAGCATTTGAGTCTAATGATTCTTCATTAATTCACATAACCTCCGTATAAGCAAAACTTCAAGCACCCTCTATGCACATATAATTTAAGCAAGGAACAAATTCTAAAAAGTAATGGCGATGGAAAACAGAGTTAGGGTTGAAGTAAATGCAACATATTTTAATTGAACATTGAAAGTATGATGAGATAATAGAAGATGCTTACTCTGCAGCAAAAACACGAGTACGATATCTGAGATGTCTATTCCTTTTGGGTTCCACAGCAAATGTTGAACTAGAATCTTGTAACTGCTCTCCTTTGTTGCTACTAATCATGTCTTCATCATCATCTCCAAAGTATTGTGTACCATCAATTTCTAGTGCAACAATATTGTTTGGCGCACTTGATATATTCTCAATATGACTCCTCCTAGTTGATGTGCCAAGAACCTAAAATAACACTAAGTTGGATAACTGTGACAAATGGTAATGAAGAAATCTATGTGTTCACAGGATATACCAATAGTTGAAGAATATTGTGCACTAGAATATTGCGCAAGTGAGTTTCATGCTGATCAAAGTGAATTATGAAAGTAAAAAATACAACTCCAAATAGAGTCATATCATAAAAAGCCCATGACATTAGGTCCAAGCAATAGCTTTTCCCCCTCTTTTTTTTTTACATTATGGACTGGGACATCAGCTAAGGGATGTCTTGGAGGACCTCATATACACTTCCTCAGTTTCTAAAGTCGAAATCTAAGGATCGATAGTCTTTGCCAATGGTCAATCCATCACCACAAAGGTTGTGGCATCTTTGAGGAAAATAGGACACAGAGGGATGCTATGGATGATCAGTTTCTTCAAAGCCTTTGACAGCATTTCCTAGTTTCTTTTTACAACAATATTTATAAGTACTTTCCATTGACATGAATCACATGAATCGAAACATCGCGTCATTACGACCATATTCTTGATCCCAGTCAATAGGCAACTAGCATGCTGATGAGTTCAGCCTAAGGTGTAAGCCAAGGCTGCCCCCTAGTGTCGATGCTCTTTGTATTGGTGGCTGATGTGTTGGCTAAATGAGTGGTTGAGCGCCTAGAGAAGCGTGTGCAGGGATGGAGCTCACAACTCCTTCCTCGCAGAGTCTGTTTGATTTTCTTGAAGTGTCTCTTGTCCTCCCTTAATGTATTGCATGTCGGTCTTGCAGCTGCTAACTCGAGTTGAGTTATGCATTGACCTTCTTATGGTGACATTTCTTTTGGTATGGTGGTAACACCACATTTTAGGGCCCAAATTGCACAAGAATATGTGTACACTTGCACATGGGTTTTTGTCTTTAATACACATGGATGACTAACAACATTTTAGACATCCTTCTTTTTCTAAAATCCATCATTGTGTCAATTTCTAGTTGCTACTTCTAAAAAGAGTGAACAAACATGGCCTAAGATCTTTATCTAAAAAGAAAACATGTCCTACGAAAGATATATTTGTTAACTTCTCTGGAAGATAATATGAAATTCATTACTAAGAATCATGTGGTGTTGCGGAAGAAGACTAGAAAAAAGTTAGCAACTTGAATCCTAACAATCAAGAGAAAAACAATATATGTAGATACTGTAGATAATAGTATTTGATAATAAATATCAGATGGGAGTCGTACCATGCTATGGAAAATATTCAACCATCGTGATGGACATGAAGGACATGATGTGTAAAGCCATTGAGTGATTGTCGCTTGAAGGAGAGATACAACCCTAAAAATATGGAAAATTCTGTAACTAACCCAGATCTAATATTAAAACATTAAAAACCTTGCATGAGGAAAAGAAATGCCATATATGAGAAATGATATATATTCTTCAGTAGTATCCACTACTTTATAGTGTTGAGATTTAGAAAGATTTAAAATGTGCATTTTATGATCATTAATCATTCAAGTGTACATGTTATTGCACATAAAACGGAATGTAATGCTAGAACTTCCTAATCCTTTTCCAGTAACAGGTAATATAGGAAGACTGACATGTTATTGCACATAAAAGGGAATGTAATGCTAGAACTTCCTAATTCTGTTCCAGTAACAAGTAATATAGGAAGACTGAAATCATGCTTACTATCAACATCTATAACTTCTGAAAAAACAGATGGAAAAATGAAAGTAACATACTCAGAATCAGTTTCCTCATCAAGCATGCTGAACAAGTATTCTTCAATGTTTATATCGATCATTGAAACCTGCAAAATAAATTAGTACGAAGATGCTTAGAACTTGAGAAAAAGATCATGCTTGAAGCACACATTTCTCTTTCCCAATGTAGGACTTAGAATAATAAAAAATAATCGAGTAATCTAATCCCTTTAATTTACAACAATGAACTATGACACCTTGCTAAAATAAAAAAAATACAATGGATACTGCCATAGAATTTCATGTTCTTCAGAATATACACTAAGCTGATGTAAGTAAAGAACATTCAAGTTAAACAAGAGACTGGAGGGAAAATGAAATGAAAGAAAGAAAAGCATAGTGTTTAGCAATAAACTACAACATCATATCCGCTTCTTTTTCAATTCAATATTTTGGATGTACAGCCCTGAGATGGAATTTTGCTCATCTTTTCAGAAGGGGGACGAACTTCCAGTACCATCATGTATAGAAGCAAATTGGAACGGATTTCGATATTTTCTTTTATGTGCGCAATCTGGCTACGTCAAAACGAGATCATATTCAGGAATGGGAATTGCTACGCCGAAAATATTGCATCCAATGCTTTATCTCTGGCTAAAGAGTGGTCTACTGGTGGTTGATATGTATTTCATATGCTTCCCTTTCGCCACATATCTTTGTAATTCATCAGCTTCTTTAATGCAAGCTTGAGATGATTAGCACTCTGGTTAATCATCCTTTTTCTCTATAAAAAAGTATTTTGGATGTATATATCTCATTGATTATGATCTAGGATTGAACATTTTTGTGACTTAGATTTAAAAAAAAAACATTTTTAAAGATGTGCAAAAGACATGTTTTAAACCATTCTTGGTGAAAGAGAAGATGATGACCATTAAGATGGACAGTCATCTGAATTTATTCATATTACATAGGAGCCTCCCTTGTCAAAAGCACATGTGATCAAACAAATTCTCACAAACTCACCCACAAAAGGATGAGCATAATGTTGGTTTTATTGCAAACCTAATTTGGGGAGAAAGGACTAGTATTTAATTTTTAGCTATCCTTGAACTAATTAGAAAATATATCAATAGGGAAATTTCATTGTTAAAATCATGAATTTTACAAGAGAAATAGAATATGAGGAATCAAGTTTCTTACTGGATCTTTCTCGATTAGATGGCGAACTGTAGACACAGCAAGATGACGAAGGATTGGCTGTTGAGAAGGAATATTATGAGAACAATAAATAAAAAAATAAACACATGGGCAAAATTGGCAAGCTTTAGTACCTGTCTTGAGGAAAGGGTTGGAAGAAGATTCCTGACATGGGAATGCACAGAAGCAGCTTGTGGAGCGAAAAGAACAAGCTGCTGTGTAAATCTAACAGATCTGAAACAGCAATAGCAGTCCGAGATTTTGCATTAACAAACATTTCATATATCTAATAAATACAGCGAAAAAACACTCGACAAATATATCCTTATTTTTCCTTTTAACATGTTCAAATTAAAGAAAAAATAGTTCGTAGTAACATACTCAAGAAGAGCCGATGTCTCTTGACAAGAGCTTACTTCCGCAATGACAGACTGGAAAGCAAACAAGTGTATTAACTTTTCAGTGCATTCTTAATACTATTCAACAAAACAAAATGTTAAGCAGCTTAACTATAATGAAGGTCACTAGCATTTTGTTAGTGAAAGTACTATAATATTATACAAAGTGATACCAAAAGGATCCCAAGAATGGATATATATATTAAGACAACAATATAACCTTGCAACGGGAAAAGAAGGTACTCCCAGGGGAGAGCTCAGGACCAAGTACTGCAACAATAGCATTTACAACGCGTGCTATTTCCTGTCTGAGATCAAGTAACCCATTCTCATCTGACAGGAGAATCTCCATTGCAAGGAAGAGTGTTGCCTACAAAGCCCAAAAGAACATCCACGTGCATTCATGTACAGACAATTTTTGAATATGTACATGTACTAAGAGTGCTTAATCACTTCAATTAGAAGATAAAATCTCTATTCATATTCGAAGGATTTTGGTTCACCATTAGTCTAAGAAAATATGAGACTTAAATAATCATTAATAAATCAGCAATTATTACACAATCTTTAAACCTTGTCGCTGATACCACATTTATAAATTAAAATATTAAAATAATTTTGAAAAAAATACACCAAATGATCCAAATATGAAGTGCAGAAAGAGCAATGAAAAATCACTCGACTATAACTTCCATGTATTTAAAATACCCAGAGTCATGTTTAAGGACCAGAAGAAAAAACTTAAAGGGCTAATTAGTTAATTTAAAATCAACATCAAAACTGACATACTGCTTTTGCAATATCAGCCAATATCTTATCTTGCACTAAAACATATAAAAGATTCACTCAGTGTCATCATTTTCTGTGATATGGATAATCAAAGATAGAAAAGTTCAATCGAAACAACATGCGAATATAAATTATATAATAACCCATTGTATTAAATTTACAGTGGATAACACAAGGATATATAGTGTAAATAAATTTAAAAATCATCAAAATTGACATAATACTTTTGCAACATCAGCCAATACCTTATCTTGCACTAAAACCTATAAAATGTTCACCCATGTATTGTTAAAATTAATGATAGAAACTTCAATTGAAACAACAGGCGAATATAATAACCCAAATGTATTAGGTTTACTATAAATCACAAAAGGATCGTTAGCATAAGTAAAGAGCTCAGACACTGCCTCTTCACGAAGGCCTATAAATAAGCAATTGCATTGGAGACATCGACTAATTAATATGACTTATACCTGTACTTGGGAAACATATGATAACCCCGCTGCTTCAATAATCAAAAGAAGAGAATGCAAGGACCACAACTGTAGGCTAGCAGTCGAACTCTTAGCCAACAAAGAGATTGAGTTGACAGCTAAACTCACTAGAGTTGACAATGCCATTCCTCCAGCACTGCAGTATTATAGAAAATACAGTAAAACATAGTAGAACATCATTGACGTAGCACACACTGCGGCATTGCAGAAAAAAAGAGAAGACATGATAGATAGCTGGAAATTGCAATTTTCATATTGTACCATGTCATTATAACTTACAAGTTAAACAAATAACATTTCATTAATAATATTGAATAATTAACTTGGTGTTACAAAACTCACATAAACCTGATGTCCAAGGACATACATTTTTGGGGGTAATGATTAAAAGCCCAAATAACATTAGCATGGATCTGCCTGGTCTAGTGGGTCTGGCCCGCTGGATCACAAGATTGAGAACTCACAGCAAACTAGTAACATACAGTAACTACATATTTTACCAAAATTAGTCGAAATATTGTAATAAAAGAACTAGAAACATGAATAGCACATTGCAACTAGAAAGCTATGTCCAGGGAATATCTAATTGCTTTGTCAGGCTGAAAATTTTATCTCTTCCACTATCCCAAACCAGTTGATTTACCATGAACAAGCAGAATAAAAATAAAAAGACTGACGTCAGATGATTATACCTTCTATATATGCAACCCAATGAAAATGCAATAGAAGCAAGATAGTTTGAATCTAATGCAGTACCAAGCTCTCCAAGGAGGGACCGAGTCTGGATAAATATATGGAATGAAACAAAATTTAGAACATAACAAAATAAAGATAAGCCTGAAAAAAAGCAAAGATAAGAATTGTGAGACAAATGTGACGCATTTAATTTAGTTTGAACCAATGTTTAAGAATCTTCTAAATATAAGACAATGAAAATCATTTTGGCCAACAATCAGAAGCTAAAACCCTCCATATGTACTATGATAATTTTGCCAATCCCAGCAGTCAGGAATTCATTAACCTAGATTCATACATAGCATCCATTTCTTGATTCTTAAAACCTAAAGTAAGTTAGCTTGTTGAGCAAATAGAAATAACATCTTTTGGCCTTTGTATATTCTTAGCTACCTTTTCCAATGTCATAAAAGGAAATTTCTATTAAAACATTTTAGATAATGCAGATATTCTATACCAATAGTTTTTCTTTTGTTTGTGTAAAATGTCAACCACAGAAATGCAAGGACATAAAATAAGATCACAAGAAACCAAAGAAACTTCTCAAATGACAAAGGAAAGTAAACAATATTGCCCTATGCTGTAATTATATGTTAATAGCAGAGATAACTACATAAATACAATATACAACAAACAGACCATTCTTGCAGTGACAATGTCACTTCCAAGGCGAGCCAAATAACCAAGACCCTCGGAGCATGCTCTTCTTTGAGCTGAAACAGTTTCATGATCAGCCAGAATTCCCTATAAAATTGCAGAAGCCAAAAGGTCAAAGAACAAAACGGACTCAAATGAAAGACAGATAAAGATTTAAGCAATAGAAAGCAAACCAGAAAGATGGACTGCATGGTGCTTAAAACTTCAGCTGTGAATTTCTGAGGACGCAAAGCAAGCACAGCCTGCATTAAAAGATGTCTTATATTGTTTGCATAAGAAAGTAACCAATATGTGAATATGATAAGATTCAGGTGATGATAGAACCTTCAACCCTGACAAAAGACCAACACATGCATTAGTTATATTAGCAATACGCCATGACTGTTTCTTTCCATTTCTTAAGCACTGCTGAATTTTATTCAAAAGCATTAACTTCCCACCATCATCCTGAATGAAAGGCAAAAGAAAATAGATATTTACAAAAATCAAATTTCTAATTAATAAAGAAAACTTTTGAATGCCAGAAGAAGGAACACAAGCTCTGTCAACATACCTGCATTGCAAACATGGTCCCAAAGCACAAAAGCATTTGGTTCACCAACAGTTTGCTAATTGCCTCTGACTACAAATAGAAGTAATAGAATTGGTTATTACATGCACATTTAGAATTCTAAAAAATGAGAGAAAGAATGTATGCCACTAGCATGAAGCAAGTAGTTCCCATTCCAGACACATAGTATAAGAGCGCACACATGAAGGAAGAAGAAACTAGACCTACTTGATTCCTTTGACTATTCTATTCGTTATAAATTTTGATTCCAATTTTTTGTAAAAGGACCTGACGACATTGGCATAGTAGTACCATTTACATTGAAAACCTGCTGCCTAACTCATTGTTTGGTCTTACCAAACTATTACTGGATTTTCAATTAAAAGCTCACTTGCATGAGTACAATTTTTTTTCCAAGGGAAAAAAGGATGACTACACAGTTTGGTAGTCCGCTCTATAGGCAGTTGCTCCAGGAGGCACAGCTCCCCAGGACATGAGAGCGGACTGCCTACGTGCCTGGTCCCATGATCCGACCTAATTAGGAATGATATTTTGGATGTAGGATCTTGATGTGGTTTCTGATATTGAAATCTGACTCAGATTTTGTTTTAGATTTTTAGGCAGATTTGTTTCTTTTATTATTGGATTTATTTTTCATTGGCAGCAGGAATCCTAGTATATCTCTAACTCTGTTAGTAAGAATCCTAGTCTAGGTAAAATTAGTCCTTTACGAACTTATTAAATTGTTCAGTTGTTGGAAGTTTTAGAACTAATTTCAGTTTTAGAATCTATATGAACTTGGGGATAATTTGGTTTGTCGTAATTGGTAATCCGGAATGTAAATGGTTGTGAATGAAAACTTTCGAGTGATTTGCATTTACGGGAGTTATTTATTTATTTATTTTTTTTAGAAGAAAAAGGATGACCACCGGAGTTGCGGTTGTCATCCATGTATATATATCTATGAAATAGTCAACATGTACAAATGAACGCTCCCCAATGGAGAGCAGCAAAAAGAAGAGAGAAGAGGAGGTGAGAGTCCCTCCTACCCAAAACCCCACTCCTGAAGGAGAAAAGAAATGTGGCTTACAACGTTCTCAACCTGACATCTCTCCCCATAAAAAATGACCTGGTTCCGCTGGAGCCATATGGCCTAGGAACCGGCCAAAAAGGTCGCCAATAAAGGTCTCCAACATTGACTCCGTCTGGCCGAGCACAGTAATGGTCGCCAAAAACCATCAGCCTCTACTGGTGTTGTTTGGATAGATGTAAATGAAATTCTGAAAAATGAATTCAGTTGTTTGGTTGAAGTTTGGAATGTGATGTAAATGATTACATAAAATAAAAGTATTATCTATTACTAAAATTCAATAATTTTTTTATGTGCCACTTTTTTATTTTTTATTTTGAGGGAAACAAGGATGGCTACAAATCGTAGTAGTTATCAATTTGTATTAGGATAAAAATTATGCACAATGTGCTACTCTTCTATAAACTAAATATTCTATTATGTTAATATTTTAGATTAAATTTAATTTTAACAATCTATTATATTTTTATCTTATTCTAATTGTTTATATGACATTTAAATTTATTTTTAATATTTTTTTATTATTAGTCTTATTCTTTTAAAAAAAAGATTGATCTGTTTTATTATTTGATTTCCATTTTATTTTTCAATTTCTAGGTTTATCAAAATTCTTTTTTAATTAATATATTAATTCAATGCTTTATTATTAAACTATCGCTTTTTTCAACTCATTAAAATTACATTGGGGATGCAATATTATTTAAAATAAATATTAATCATTATTTTCAAATTTATTAATATTTTTATATGTTTAACACAAATTTTATATGTAATATTATGATTTATTTCTTATTCATATTTAATGAGTGTATCTAAATTGTGAAATTTTGATATATTTCTAATTAATATTTTCAATTATTAACTTTTTTATTTTTATTTCTTAAATATGGAATTGAATTTTGTTTATATTTCTTAACTTTTTTATTTACATTTTCAATTAGTCCATCTCGCCAATACTAATATTTTATGTTATGTGATATTTTTATATTTATTTCGATCTAATATTTTCTAATTTATTGTTTATATTTTTGTTCATTTATATTTTTTATTTTTTTACTTTTATTAAAAATATACTACACAAACATTGCTCATTTACCATTAAAGCTATTACCATAAACCATTTTACATTAAAACAAACTTGCCCTTAGAGTTTGTGAGAGGACTTCCTTGCACTGGTGGATTCCGCTCGAAACAAGGTTGTCGTTGCTAATCCATTTAATTTGATTTCTGCGTCTATTTTACAGGGTACATTTATTGAAGATTAATAATGGGCTAGATGTTTAAGAGATACTTTTGAGATGTAGGCCTGATATAATCATATTCAATACACGTTGAATACTGTCATGTCTTCTCCTAAGTGGTATCTATCTAATGCCACAATATTAACATTGATAACAATTTTGTTTGACAATCAAAATTATGGAATTTCAGAACTCTTTTTTCTTGGTGCTGTTTAAAACATTCAACAGGAAAAATATAACAGCATCATGCCAACTACAATAGCCCCAAAACTTCTGTTTCTTAAGATAATGGTGGATAATAGCACAACAAAGTTTTTTAGGGTTTCCATGGAAAAAATTGATCCAAACCTAAGTAAAAAACCCTCCTATGCTTATGATACTAAATTCAAGTATGTTACCTGCGGAAAGCTGCAAATTTCATCCTCCCATACACATGGCATTTGTCCATCTTTGCAACCATTAAAAGCTCGAAGTTCATCTTCAAACCAATATCTAAGTATGCACCACAATATTTCATGGAATTTAATATGTGCAATTCTGATTATGATTCGTATACTGGAAAAAGAAACCAGACATCATACCTCCCAGTTATCCAAGGGCCCAAGCATGCATCTTTCTTGTCTAATATGGTCCTTAAACAAGAGCTTTCTTCACATCCAAAGGGGTCGCTAATGAGAAAAGAAAAATACAATAAAAAAGAGCACAGAAATTGAGTTACTAGATAGACCTTCAGGTGAAAATATTGCCTAAAATAACATGTGATGAGACATGGGAAAATGAAATACCTAAAAAGAATTTGTTTCATTGAAAAAGAGAAGCAGAAGAACAGAGTAAATATAATATGAAACATCAAATTTACCTGAATGGAATGGTACATATCTGAATAATTTGTGAATGCTCAGTTTTAAATGCCATTGGATTGGGAATGGACTGGTAAGCCATTAATGTTCTCATAGTGAATAATGCAAGGGCAGGCTTCATATGTCCCACTTGCTTTGACAATATTGATATATAGGACAAAGCTCTGTTCAGCATCCCACTTGTTATTGATTAGAATCACTGACAAGCATCTAAATAAAATGAGAAAAACAAAAGAAAAAAAAATTGAGCTTACACACTGAGATAGGATAAAACTGGTTGAAGTAGAACGCCACCATTATAGGCTATTCCAGATGGATAAACGAATTTTTTTATGAAAGCAGTGAGTGCTTCAATTGCAGCAGACAAGACACTGGAAAATGATGAGCTCAGTCAATAAATTTTAACTTTATATATCATGAAATGAATCTAAGATGAAAAATAGGCGACTCTGCAACACATAAAAGATAAAAAAATCAAATCATCTTAAAAGTTTATTTAAGAAGTTCCAACAACTCTCTAAAGGATTGTGAGCTCTTGGAGATATGATCAAAGTTAATATAAACAACATAACATGTGCATTTAATTGATCATCAGAATGGAAATTCCTTTCTCCTACTTTGTGACAATAAGCTCCCGTGCTGTGAAGTCAAGGATTGAGTGAATTTTGTCACCATCAACACCCAACAAAAAACCATTGCCTCACATGTAAGGTCAATTAAATATGTTTTCTGTTTTTTATGCACAACAAAATACTGAAAGAACAGCATGTCATGATTTTTTTCAAAAAAAGAACATTTCATGATTTTTTTCAAAAAAAAGGAACAGTGTGTCATGATTTTTTTCAAGAATACTAAACTGATGATGAATATGATGAATATTACACCACACTCATGTCTTTTCAACTAAAAGTGCAATGCATGCTTCATGACAACAGTTCATATATAGGAGTACAATCACTATAACATATAAACAACAAACTATATGATGGATATTTTGATTTACATCATATATTATCCCATATGGTTATAGTTCTATAATATATAAAAAACCTTGAAGCTTTGGGTATGAGCTGTTGTGGGAATACCAAACATTGGCTGAATTATGTTTTCTTGTTTTTCTTACAGGAAAGGATAAAAAGATCTGAAAGAATAATAAGCATGAATTTCAAAGTGATAAAAATGATATGAACATAAATGTAAAAATAAATCATATGAATGGTTTATCATACCTACCAAAGTTCACCCATGGGGTCTTGTGTTCGAGTAAAGTAGGATTCACGATTACGCACAAAATAGCCAACCCAAAGTAGAAGAATATCAAAAACCTGGCCCTCAAGTTCCTGCATACAAGAGGAGATGATGTCAAAAATAAAAGGAAACATTCTGAATTACAACCAGGAAATAAACTGCCAACGAAATATGAGTCTGGCAAGGAATGTGCCACCTCCACAACATTCAGCAAGCACAAGAGTGCCAAAGAACTTGATAAAAGAAAAAAAAATATTAAGGAGTAAACATAAAACAAAAGGCAAAGATAGAAAACATGAAAAATAATATACTCCATTGTCCACATCCTCCCCCCTTGAGGAAGTGCAAAGTCTCTCGTGCTAGTCCTATTCACTTGCATTCAAAGACAAGGAAACAACCGAACTCACAGAAGGAAGAGAGATCAAGTGGCTTTGACATCCCTAAACTTGCATCAACTAAGTAAAGATCAATAGTAGGAGACTGTGAGAGGTTTTCATTGTTACTTTTCTTCATTTGGTTCCTAGTCTGATAGCATAAGGAGCTGGAATATTTTCTGCCTCCAAATTATGGGAAGCCCAGAAATGCCTATATTGAATGTTACTATAGGTATTGACCTGATATAAGCCAGACACAGCCTGATATCCAAATCATATAATCCAATATGAGAGGCACGTATAAAAAAAAAAGAATCAAAATGCCATTTCTTACTGTAATGTATTTGGTTTGAAAATTGCAACTTTATTCCTTAGCCACAACTTTCCAGAAAAAATGCACTATTACCTCTTTTGGCATACTTGCTATAAGAGAAGCTAAAAGCAACCAACCAGCTTCTTTTTCCACTCTAGCAGCAAGAGGATTGCGACTAAATTCAGTAAGCATCTTCCTTGATACATCAAAGACTGACTGGGGTAGCCTGAAATGATACCATGACTTCTTCAAATCAGAAAATATTATAGTTGTTATCATACATGCATCAAAGTATATAAAAGTTTCCTAGATTTGCACTTTAACTTTTCTGCAAAGTTTTACACGTGTATGCAAAGATGAACAGAAAGTTAGCAAATCAAAGAAAGCAGAAGTGCTGAGAAAGAAGTAACAATATCAATACAATGGGGCTTTTGAAGCTCTCTCAACTAGAAAATTAAAGAAAAAAACAGTTGTAGCCTTTTTGACAATATCTCTCTCTTAAAGTAACATCTAGACAACAAGCGAATGACTTAGCACTTGATAGGCTTCTCTGTGGGATTGTACATTGGTACTTTCTTCGCTACAAAATTGAATTCTGTATGCTTGTGCACTTGTCAGTCATACATAACGTAATGCTACATAAACTTTCCGCATGGAGTCAACATGAAACAAATGGGAGTTTCACCAGGCAACTGTTTCAATCTTTGAACTGTATGGCTATATGGCATAATAGCTTTCTTTTTCTCCACCTTTAATTTTCAAGGGACACAAGTGTTGCACCATTAGTCATGGCCTGTTTCCGATGCATAGAATGAAATTTATTCTCTTAAATAAGATTAGTACCTAAGCACTTCGTTCTTTTGCTAAGTCGGGTGAAACATTTTTGCATCATCTTTAAACCATTTACAATAACATATTAAGTGTATTCCTCAAAAACAAAACATATTAAGCATTTTAATTCCTTTGTGATGCAGATAGCATAAACAAGTATTGCTCCTCTAAAAAAAATAAACAAGTACTATTAGAGGAAATAGCTATAATGTACAAGAATTTTCACTTTATCTGGTTTTCAAGCAGATTGTAAAGAGTAGGATATGAAATTCCTGGTTAAATTGAATTAAATATTTTTTACCAAAAAATGCTGTCAATTTTACTTGAGCACAGATGCTAACCAATGGCGTCACAGCAGTAGTTAATGAAAATTATATTTCATGTTTAAATACTAACCTTGCAGGATAGCCAAGTGGTAGTTTTGGAGAGATTGCAACAAGGGCAGCTATCAGTGCAGCTTGTCCATGCAAGGAGTCAAGCTCAAGTTGCAAATGTGTTCCCTATTTCCAGAAAGTAACATCATGATGAGTATATTACATAGGAATATTAGGTTAACGAGTATTTTCAAAGTCCTTGATGATATTCAATGTGTGATGATTGGAAAGCATAGCATCATCAAGAATAAGTATCATTTACCCAAATTCAAAGAAAAGAATAGTATCATCATTAATGGCAAATTTTATTTGATCAGTATTGTTTCTTAAAACCCAAAGATGCAGGCAGCTCTATCTCTATAATAATGGTTGAGAGATGCTAAAAATAATACATAAAAGACACTACATTTTCATATGTTCATAAGTCATCCATCTTCTTTGCAAAACACCACCGAAACTAATAAAATACAATAATTTTTTTGAGACGGAAAAGGATGGTAACCAAGAGTAAATATCAATTTTACTGGTTTACATATTCATGCTACATGAGAATAAAAAGACTAGCATCTCATCAATATGCCCTAATAAAACACTGTATTAACATATGCATCAGACCAAAATCAAATTTAATGGAGCACACACACTTTTTAAGGAAAAAAGCATGAGCAAGTAATTTCAGCAGCCATCCATGTACATGACTCTCTCCTTTATATATATACATGGATGACAACTGTATCACGGGAGGTCATCCTTTTTCTCCTCAAAAAAATTCAAGTAATGGAGGATGCACAAACACTACAGAATTTACACATCATTTTGGAGAACTATAAGAGCCAACTATAAACCATCAAGAAGATGAATGCAGTCTAAAGACATGAAAAAATGCGGACACCGCAAATATCCTTATTTGATACCTTTTCAAATGTTCCACTTTCTCTTAGAGCATATAATGTTGTCACACCGTAAGAAATTAGGCCACCAACACATGTTGGATCAACTTCTGCCAATGCACGCAGTGTCAAAGCAGCTTCGATCCGTACCTGAAAGAACAACTTCAGCTGATATAGGGAAAAACAATGGAATAAAACAGGAGCATTATATCTCATGCCCTAGCAACTATATGGAACAAAAGAATTAATATCATCTAGTAGCAACAGCTTCTTACCAAGTGTAACAGAATAAAAGCTACAGGAACTCTAATCATTGGGTGCTGACAGCACTCAATGTTCAATGAGATAAATTATATACAAATCAACATCTTAGCAGTATGGCAAGTCTAGATATGATTAACATGACCTAATGATTAGCAAAAAACAAGTATGCAGATCTTGGTTTTATAGAGTTATTGACAGCTCTTGAAAACTTTTAAGACGACTTGACTAAAAACCTAAAAGAAGTTACTCCTAGAAAACTAGGATTTTTACTGACAAAAGAAGAAAAAAATAAGGGAAACAAATAAGTTTTTGTTGGATGAATAGTAGTTCTTTTCTTAGAGGAAAAAGGATGACAAGCAAGGTGGTAGTCATCCAGGTTACTTCATTAAGTTTAGGGGAAAGTTTAGGGAGTTCATTTATATATCATTCGAAGGCAACATGAAAAGTTTTTTTTTCTTTGATGAATAGTAGGTGTTCTTATTAACAATCATGTCTTCAATTATGCCTGATATATTGAAGAGTAGATATGCAGCACAACTGGCAGAAGCATATCATATAGTGGATGAATTTTTAGAAAGACAGAGAAAAACAAAACATTTGAAAATAGAATAATCAGAAAGATAATATGCCAACAATGTTCGTAACAATTAGGACATCTTCCTATGGTTCTAAGACTATTTTAAGACCTCTTAAGAAAATAATATTTTAAGAGAAAAAGGATGGTCAGGTAGCCAAGTTTGTCATTCACAACGTGTATATTTTGTATTACATGAAATGTACAAGTATGGGGACACCAAAAGAAAAATGAAGCAAGGGTGTCTAAGGAAGTTACAAAATGAAAACTTTTAGAAAAAGATACTCAATGGCAAAAGGAGTCACAGAGTGCTCCCAGCCTCTCACCAGCAAAGAAAGGTGGTGTACAATGTTCTCACTATAGTATTAGTCGCCCTTAAAAGCTTCTATGAATTGTAAATCTACTGAAGATTTTTCAAATAAGTCTCAAATATTGCAAAGTAGAAAATTGATTAAAACAGAAAAGTTGCACACAACATATAAGAAGCTGTCAAGTAAAGTTGATTATTCTACATCTCAAAATCTGTTTAAATGAAAGATAAATGAGCACAAAAGATTATCTTAGGGAAACCCATACATGTAATGAAGAATGAGATAATGCAGCAACAACTGTATTATCGAGGACATCCTTGAACTCAGTTGGAACCTGCAATAACACACCAAACCCAAGAACATAAAAAAAAACACAATAAGTAGTCATGGGATAACAAAGTTCCAAAAAAATCTAACCCAGTAAGTGCATTCCAAAATATTCGATTGAAATGATAAAATACTTGGGGGCCATTTGAATTGGGATTACAGAGAAGAATATCGAGTCATTCTCGAAATTTAGCCAAACACCCCTTGGAATAGGGATAAGGTGGTCAACATCTCGATTTTTTAAAACCATCTCAAAATCCGTGAAACCACTATACATAATCCAAAAACTTTGATCGAGTTTATTCCTAAGGAACCAATAAATTCACGTATTTCTTTCCTTTTTAACTTTATTTCCATTTATTTAAATCATAAATATTTTAACTCTTAACATAATGACTATTAATTAATTATTTGTGGTTATTGAATATATATTTAAGCCTATAAATTAATTTCGTACATAATATAGAAATTTTTTTTTTTGAAGGGCAAAAGGATGGCTAGTGTTGTCTAGTCATCCATGTATATATATAAATGTAAAAGCGGGGAACATGTACAAGTGAGAACTATGAAGATCTAGGGGTGGGGTACAAAAAGGTTCTCGCCCCACTCTCTAGTCAAAAAACGAATGTGATGTACAATATTGTCAATGTAGCATCTTTCACCCTTGAAGATCGTGTTGTTGCGCTGAATCCAAACGGCCCAAAAAACTGCAAGTGGCGTACATCGCTGGTGTCGCAACAGCGAGCTGTCCGTCTCACACAGGACACATGTGGTGTCTGACCCTGGAGCCCACCTGAGGCGGTATACCCTAGTGAGTGTGCGGCTGCGCCGAATAAGCCAGGCAAGTATTCTGACTTTGAGAGGTGTACGAGTCCTCCAGAGTAGTCTGCAATCAGCCACAAGAGTAGGATCAACTTCAGTTGTTGGGAGGAGGTAGGCATATGCCTCTCTAACCGTGAAGCGGCCCCCCGTCCAGATCCATCCATCCCCCTTGGAGCTATCCGGGCAAAGAGATGATATGCGATCAAGGAGAGATAGGAGGGCATTTATCCTGGCACTTTCCTCCACTAAACTACATAATATAGAATTACATAATGTTTTTTTGAAGGGTATAGAATTACATAATGTTATCAATAATTAATTTATTTTAAATAGTAGTTGGTTACTATAATGTTGTAACTAATATTTAATTATTATTATAAATGAAGCAAAATTAAATTTATAAAATCATGTGTATTAGTTAATCTAATTAAGATTATTTAATATTATTTTTCCTAAATATTGTGTTATTTTTTATTTGCTTCAATCCAAACACTTCTATAATAAGATAATCCAACTTTTGGTATATGTTCACATATAATCATACTGTAATATATTTCTTGTGCATATTCCAAATGGCCCCTTACAGTTTTAAGGGTTAATGCCACTTTCCTCCACTAAACTATAACAAATTTCCACTTCACCCCTAAACTTTAATATTACTCATTTGCCTCCCCTCAACATTTCAAACACTTCCGGTCAACTCCAAATGCCTAAAATTTATTTGTTTTTTAATTAAGCATTTAATTTTTCAAGCTTCTTTAATATTGTCTAATTAATTTTAAAAATAAAAATCAAATGGGCTCTTGAAGAAGATGAGGTGACCAATGGTTCCCATTTGATTTTTTAATTGTATTTCTACTTCTTAAAATTATATTTGATAAAATCAAATAAGTGTAAAAAGGTAAATGCATAAATAAAAAATGGCATTTGGAGTTACGTGAAAGTGTTTGGAAAGTTAAGAGGAGGTAAGTGGGTAATAAAAAAGTTTATGAGTTGAAGTAAAAGTTCTTTATAGTTTAGAGGAGGAAAATTGAATTAACCTAATTCTAGCTTTGTGCAAAAAAGTCACCTAAACTAGCCTCTCATCGAAGTTGACATCATCAATACAAAGTTATGCATGTTATTTGACACAATAGTATGACTAGATAAAGGCAGTGAGTAGAGTACAGATTTTGCTAGTGAGCATAGCTATGCTGAATTTTTTTTTGGTGTGTGTGTGTGGGGTGGGGTGTGGGGTGGATGTGCTTCATTTCATCCATGCCTTTATCATTTATAAGTGGTAAACTTGCTCCTTACTACCACAAAATCTGGATGCAGAAATACAATGTTAACAGTATGACTTTGATTCAATAGGGACAACAGAATGGTTTGATTTTCAAAGGTGAGTGATGCCATGTCAATGATTTCAAGCACTTTGCATGACCTTTGATTTAGTCTTTGAAAATTTTGTTTTAAGCTAGCCTAATAATACTTTTTATACATGTGCCTATGTCCGTATATTCTTTTTTTTATTGCCGAAGGTGATTGGTGCTCTAACACTTAAACAAGCGAGAGTTAGAGATTGAAAGGTTAACCCTTCTCCCAATGGTGTCTTTGGGGTTTGAACTTGGCAATGTAACACCATCGCCCATCAAGATATTTTTTAGCTTTCAACCTTGGCTCGAATGATTTTTTTTTTTTTGGTTGCCACCCCAGTATCCGCGAAGCAGCGCCGATTCCCAAACCCACGCGGTGCTAACGGTTATGCGCACTGGCACACGGGTTTGAGTCTCGGCCCACCATCAAACCCGACTAATTTGGTCGCCCTAAGTCGCTCAGCAACAGTATTCTGAGTACAGAGGGACTCGAACCCGAGACCTCCTTAAGCGAGGAGGAGCTGCTCACCACTCCACCCCAACTCCTGTTGGTGGCTCGAACGATTTTAAAATGCTTCCTGAAAGGTTAAAGACATGTCAACATATATACCCCATGTCCATCTGGTTACTTGCCTATGTAGGACAAGGGGTCATAGAGTCCTTATAGTTTAGGGGCTTAGTCCTAGTTTGTTTCGAGTTTTATTATAGGTTTCCTAGTTAGAGTAAATTAGTTGTAAAGCTCTATAAATAGAGCCTTATTGTATGAAAAATAGTAACAAGATTTAGATTATTTTGCACATATTTAACTTATCATGTAGTTCACGTTCTCCCTCGGCGAACTCTAAACTATTAAGCCTTTGATCATGCTTCGAACCATCTTCTTTCTGAGAGTTACTCCAGAAGTTGTAAATCGTAATCTTCTTGATATTGATCCTCCGTTGCCTAAATGGTATTAGTGCCTAGAAAACGTTCTTCATCTCTCTACTTTTTCATTAATGTTCATTGACATCGATCAGCTACGGCATTGTCACGAGACGAGTCTCATGACATTAGGCATGATTTCATCCAAAGAAGATAAATATCAAAGACTTATTCAAAAATATGCCCGGCCAAGAGATGAGATAGTCGTTCATCCAATGTTCACGGGAAACTTTTTAATTTGTTCAATTTCTAGTGATTTGAAGACTGGTATGCAATGACAAAAGGAGACTCAAAATTAATTTCAACAAGCTTTTCATCAAGGCAATCAACTTCTATCGCGAATGGCTATTCCATCGTTCAAAAGTGAAAAGAATGATGAAGTCAACCCAATACAAAGTGAATCCGAGCCACAATAGAAAATTAACTATTAAACAAATGAAGACGAAAGATTTGAAGAAATTGTGGTTTATCCGAACACTAAAGGCTTTTTTTTCACGAAAAGACACTAAAGGTGAATACTTATCCCATGAAGTTCACTGTTACCTATTTGAGACTTTGAAGTTGAAGACGTAACTGAAGCAAAAGTCAAAGCAAGAAGTGACATCAAAGAAACAACTAAATATGAAAACGAAATAGGTTATTTTTGTGAGGGAAAGGATGACTACAATTTGGTAGTCATTCATCTATATTAAAACTTGAAAACTATACATTTACAAGTGAGAGAAAGAAGAAAAGATGCAAGGTGTTCTCCAAGGCAAAAGGGTGTGGTACCCATATAAAATGAGGTACTATAAAAAAATCCCACTCATTGATCCTAAATGAAAAAGAGTTGGCACCAGTGACAAGCCTTATTGATAAGATACGTTTGATGAAAAGATGAATGAGATGGGTTCGTCATTGGAGAAAAAAATGTTTGGTTGAGATGCTTCAAGTTGAATTGACATGCATGAAGATTACAGTTGATGTCAAAACTGTAAATTCTTCTTTGGATTGAATTTTCAAGCCAAGCGTCAAGTGCAATTTGTTATCATTTACTTGTTTTAAATGCCTCACATAAAAAGTTAAAACAAGACTCTCATGAGATATTAAACATGATCCTCCAAATTTTTTATTCAAGTTCGACAGTGAACCTTTTTGAAAAGGGAGACTCATGTAGAATAAGAGTTTTAACGTCCTTAGAGTTTAGGTATCGTAGAAGTCCTAGTTTGTTTAGAGTTTTGTTTTTAGTTTTCCTTTTATTATTTGTTTTGTGTTCCCTAGTTGGAGTAATTGTAAAGCTCTATAAATAGAGACTCATTGTATGAACATGGTAATAAGATTCAAATTATTTTCCATCATATTTATCTTTGTGTATTACTTCATATTCTCCCTCGGTGGACTCCGAGTTCTTTTGGGGTAAAGGAATAACTAGGATCGGCTAGTCATCCATGCATATGCATATATCACGAATTACGAGAAAGAAGACGTGGGGGACAAAAAAGAGATCACATGGACACTCCCCACTCTCAAGTCAAGAAAACAAATATGATGTACAATCATCTTTATATAACACCTTTCTCCTCCAAAGATGGTGCCATTCCTCTAAAGCCAAATCGTCCAAAAGATTGCAAGTGGTGTCCTCGAGGGCACCGCGAACGTGGAACATGTGTCCCTATGGTCCGCTATGAGTTCCAAATCGTCTCTGATGTAGGTCCATGACGCAGCGGGTTGCGGAAGATGGGTGATGATGGTGATGAGGCGAGACTAACGACGAGCAAATAATCCCGGAATCTATCGAGAACCTTGGAATCCACCAACGATGTCGATTTGCAAGTCGTCTGCTTCAATTGGATAAGAAAAATAATTACTCTGGAATCCACCGAAGTTACTCTGGAATCCACCAGAGTTCTTCGGAATCCACCGAAAACATCGTGAATCCACATGATAAAAGAACACGAAGTTCAATTGGAGAAAATATTCATAGTCTGATTTAATTCATATCAAAAGAACTTTTATATAGAGTTTTACAAATATACTTTGACCTTAACAGAAAGATCTAATATAACTAACAAATCCTTCTAAGATAACAAAAAAGCAAGATAATAATAATCTTAACTAAGAAAATATTTTAAACTAATAATATCTGGTGCTACATCAGATTCTCCTTCTTCAAAGAAATTCGTCCTCGAATTTGGATTGATGTGCAGCGACGTAACTTAGATGAGATGCGGCTAACGACTTGACGAATACAATGCAGAAGGGTTGAACATCTTCTCTTTTTTTCATGACAAAATCAAAGATCATTACAGGTCTGATCAACTTGCTTTGATACCACTTGACGCAACGGGTTGCAGAAGATGGGTGATGATGGTGATGAAGCGAGGCGAACGATGAGCAAATAATCCCAGAATCCACCGAGAACCTTGGAATCCATCAACGATGTCGATCTGCAAGTCGTCTGCTTCAATTGGATAAGAAAAATAATTACTTTGGAATCCACCAGAGTTACTCTGGAATCCACCAGGGTTCTTCGGAATCCACCGAAAACATCGTGAATCCACACGATAAAAGAACACGGAGTTCAATTGGAGAAAATATTCACAGTCAGATTTTATTCATATCAAAAGAACTTTTATATAGAGTTTTACAAATATACTCTGACCTTAACAGAAAGATCTAATATAACTAACAAATCCTTCTAAGATAACAAAAAAGAAAACAAGATAATAATAATCTTAACTAATAAAATATCTTAAACTAATAATATCTGGTGCTACATCAGTCCAAGTCTTCTATGCCAACCCCCACTTGCCTCCATATCTCTTGCGAGATGGTTCAGTCAAAGAACAAGTGAATGACATCCTCTACGCCAAGTCCACACAAACACGTGGTGTGTGGTCCTAGTGCCCACCACTCACAGCATGCTCAAGTGAGAACACGCCTACACCTAATAATCCAAGTGAGGAGTTTGACTTTCAAGAGCATGCGGGTCCTCCACAGTAGTTTGTAGTCCTATAAAAAGGATGGCTCTGCAACTATAGTGGGGAGGAGCTGGCTATACATGCGAGATAAGAATCGTCCAGCTTGCCATACCCAACCATTGTGTCAATCCGTGTTGAAAATGTTATCTAAGAGTATAAGTAGCTCCGTTATCTGCTCATCCGTGATCGTCCACCGAATCATGATGGTCCAACATCCCCTAGACCTGTCCTCCGGACCAGACTAGTACGAGGACACAATGGCCCTCCAGTCAGAGGCGAACTCTATGCCGGTGCCAATGTTGGATGTAAGAAGCTTGACACTAGGGGTATCACTACTGTTACTGCTCACCAAAAGGAAGCTTGTGACTTGGTGTCCCACGATAGATGTCATCAATAGCAGATCAAGAAGACCTCGCCTCACATATCCGTAGATGGGCCCATGATTCGGCGGCCAATCGTGCTAGTAAAAACCAATCCATAGCGCCAAGGTCTTGGACATCAAGGCTGCAATCTGCTAGAGGTCGACAAACCTCACTCCATGAAACTTGATGCATGCCTTGACCGTGGTGGTTGCATCTACCACAAGATATTTGGTCCAATAGACATAAAGTAAGTGGAAGAGACGATAGGATCGATTTCATAAGTATGAGGCGCCCACCTTATGATAAGAGCCTCAAGACCCAGCACTGGAGTCTGCTCTCCAAGCTCTCTACAATTGGTGCCCAAACTAAAGTCTTGATAATGCTTCAAACCATCAACTTCTTCTTGGAACTTGCCAAAAGAGCTAATCACCTCAGTATCGATCCAACATTGCATCATTTGCTTGTGTGAGACTAACCAAAAGCGAGCTTTACATCCTTTCCCCTTGCAGGACTCAAAGTCCTCATTGGTGGCCAATCCTCACCATGGCACAAAAGGCACGCGAAACAAAACTAATATCATATGCAATATCCTCGTTCGTCAAGTTATTGCTCGTTTTGGACCTTAGCACGCATAATTGTAAAATGTGTTCTCATAGGTGAAGGCATGTTTATGTATATATACTCAACATCCCCCCATGACTTATCCATGTGGGACTAATCGAAGGCATGCCTTTACATGAGCTACTAGCATCCTCATTCAACCCTTAACTCAGCCCACTTACTAACTATACCTATTCCCGTTGGCAATGACGGCATATTCTAGCAGCCATCATTTTCCCATTAGAAGAAAAAAATTATGCCTTAACACAAGAAACCAGACTATCCAGAGATTATTTTAACATTCAACTTTGGTTCTTGTTAGTTTGTGTGATGTTAAAAAAATAGAACCGGAAATTATAATGGTTTGATGTCCTTACCTCACCCAAGGTATTCAAAAGATAAGAGAGGATGCGCAATATAGCGACCCTCACCAGTGGAATATAATCATCTGACTCTAGCTGAAAAGAAAAAAAGAGGGAACATGTAAATAAAAGTATAATAGTAGAAAAAAGTCATATTATGAAATAAACCACAGAATAAGAACATGCAAACCTTTCTGCCTAGGAAAACCAAAAAACTCCTCTGTGTTGGCTCGGTCATTTGATCAGCTATACCAATCCGAATAATATACAGAACACAAGCCTACAGGAAAAAGACAAATAATGTTTTTGACAATATCAGAAAGTAGACATGAAAAATTAATAGGGGATACTTTTTCCAGAAACAATATCATAGGAGATAAACAGAAATAAGACATGAAAATAACATTTTGGCCTTATTAGGTCGCCCTCCCCAGTCTCTCCCCTCCCTGCCCCACCCTCCACCTCCCGTCCTCCTGGTTTCAACACCTTTACATCCTCTTATTTTAATGCATATGGATAACTCACCAAGCTGTCTCATTATCCTTTCATTTCTCAGAAATAAAAAGAAGAAACCTCCTCCAGGTCCAGATCCAACTGAGGGAAAGATCACAAGACATAGTTGATTAAAATAGTGTAAGTTATGGTGTAATATATTTTTTGAGAGGGAGTTATGGTGTACTATTAACAATAGTTTGTAGGCATAGTAAGCTTACTTATATAATATGTTTCCATTACCAAACAAGATAACAATTCTGTCCCTCATCTCTATAGTTCTGATCACACGCGCGCGCGAGCGCACACACACACACGCACGCACGCACGCACACGCATACACCCACACGCGCGCGCGCGCGCGCGCGCACAGAGGGAGAGAGAGAGAGAGAGAGAGAGAGAGAGAGAGAGAGAGAGAGAGAGAG
>LTAE01002992.1:0-29322 GCA_001647135.1 Pontederia paniculata | reverse complement strand
CCAAGAGTTCTTGAGATTTGTAAGAGGTTATCTCCTTATCCTCGTGCAAGAAAGGAGAAGTTGTAAGGGAGCCTTCGCCCTTGAAGAAGGAAATAGTGATCTCCGGAGACCTCGGTGCGAGAAGATTAGAGTGGGGACGTAGGCCAGGAGTTCGGTCGAACCTCGTCAACAAACCTTGTGTTTGTGTGCTTGTTTGTTTTCTCTTGTTCTCTTTCTCATTCTAATTTATTGTTTTAGAACTTATATGCTTCCGCTAAACACATCCCAACAAATCTAGCATAACAAAGTAGCAAAAAATTTTATACACCAATTCACCCCCCCCCCTCTCGGTGCCATCCAGATCCTACAACACAGGTCGTGTTCACTCTGACATGGCGCATCAACGTCTTCCGTTGAGCGATTAAAATCTAAATTTTCATGTAGAAAATTGCACAAAAATATATTCGAACAGTAACATATATGAAGAGTCTAGTATGCTATTTGATACAATGAACAATCATATAAAAATATATCACGGTAGGAACCCTATCATGCTTCATTTATACAAGAATTTTATGAAGGATTTGTCTAAAAACATATCGTGTTCATCGATCTATTATCGGTGTTGTGTCTCCTAATATTTCTCCGCTTCATCTTGTACTCCACTCCGCCACTTGCATTGTGGCTTATCATTGTTGCCCTCTCGTTGATGTCCTATGAGATCAAAAGAGGAAGAAGGGGAGAAAAGGAGGGAGGGAGGGAGAGAGAGAGAGAGAGAGAGAGAGAGAGAGAGAGAGAAGGGGAAGAGGGAGAAACTCCGTGAAGGCTCAGGGAAGAAAAATAATGAGCCCTTGAAAAATAATTTCATGGACTTTGGATTTATATAGAGGATTCTAGGATTTTAGATTAATTTTAAACGCAATCAAATTTGAGCTCCAAATTAAATTAAAATTATGACCTTATCTCTGATAGGTGCAACATGGGCCTTGTCTAAGTTGGACATTGTTTGCGTTTCTTTTTTTCTTCTTGGTTTGCTGAAGCCGGGTATTTCAGACATATTTAATATGATGTCAAAGAAGAGATTCCATGTGATAAAAAATTCAAAATTGATATGATTCCGTCTGGCCAACTTGATCAAAAGATGATGTTGTTAAGGATTCTAACAATTAGGATGGCTAAGTTGAAATTGTCTTTGTAAGTTATAATTGATTGAATTATAAGATCACCCACAAGGATTATTCAAATAGCAAATAAAAGACATATGTCCCAATATTAGGAAGATCCCATTAGCCATTATGCCTTGTTGAATATCGGAGCCCATTAGCCATTATGCCTTGTTAAAACAAGGTGAATGTTGGACCACACAAGAAGATGGCTTAAGGTGGCTCACGACCTTTTAGATTGTTTTCTTGATCTCCAAGGCATGATTTGATTAGACTTGGGAAGATTTGAGTAGCTATCTTCATTATTTTTAGATTTTTATTCTTAGTTATTAACCCACTCCCAAAACTATAGATAGGAGATATTGTCATAATGTTAGGGATCTTTTGAAAATATGAGGATTTTATTATGTAAGAGCAATCCATCTTGTTCATCATGATCACGAGGAATTAATCTTGTAATTGAATCCATTCAATTCGTAGTAATGATTGATTGATTTATTGATAATTGTGAGATTTGATATTTCGCTGATTGAATATTTTCCTAATCTTCTTTATATTTATTATCATATATTATTTTGGTCAATCAGTACATTATTTTTTAGGATCGTATTAGTAGGTAACAAGTCGTATTTTTTTATAAAGGTTCTAATTATCTTCCCTTACTCTATCAATTATTTTCTGATAATCATGAAAGCAAAAATATCATCATCCCTCCATCGTCATTTACATCTTCATCCTTAGTAATTATAAATTTTCTTTTTTCTATTTTTTTTTCATTAATCACACATGTACTTAGTTTGAAAATTGATCATTTATTTTGAATGTTTCGCTAAAGTTAAGAGAGTTTCTTAAAGTTTATGAAAATATGAAAATGGATTTGGAAAAAAAATGAAAAGGTTCCAAAAAGAATTTAGTGTCTTCAAAGGAAAAAAAAAGAGAAAAAACATTGTTTATTGAAATTTTGTATTGTTGAGACGTCTAGAAAAAAATGAATAAGCTGATCTTAATAGAATTATGATGACCCTTGCATTTTTTAAATCTAAATCTTGATTTCATATTTTCAATTGGAAACTACCTTTAAAAACCTATCTGGATTCAACCTTAATTTCACTTTTTTTTTCATACAATCATATTGGTAATTGGATTGCTCTTGCCTTGTTTCAACTTGGTTAGTTTTACTAGAACTCTTTGGAGGGTTCAAATGAGATAAAAGGCTGAGCTGTGATAACAATAGAGGGAAAATCAAATAAAGTTTTAAGGTACAATAAGTGTCACCAATTGATAACACCATGTGAGGTCATGTCAAGCTTCTTTTCTAATTCCTTATGCAGGACTCCAAGCGTCAAGAAGGACATGGATGGCACTAATGATACATGTCATTCCTTAATTATCTTGCATGATCTACATGCAAAAGACTATGCAATTGATAGAGTCATAGTAGGAATATTTTTTGTGCTTGCTTTTTAGTCAAAAATAGAATTATACTATGGTCATTGATAGCAATAGGTGTATCAAACCTAGGGAAAGTTAGGGTTCCTCACTTTGAGACATCCCACTCCTTACCAACTTCAGTGACTAACAATAATCGAGAAGTCAAGGTGACCAACCAAGTGTTGTGTCCTTCAAATTGAAAATTTTGTTGAAGTACTTCAATGCAAACTTGTCTTATGTTTTGGGGGTAACCATGATGTTATGATCGGTATATGACACATGATCCTACTACCAATTGTTGTGAACTCCATAAAGATGAAAAAAAACTCTATGGTGCCATTCCCATCCCAAAAAAGTGTATGAAGAGCAATTGCAACTTAAAAAGTGTATAGTAGTCTATAAAATTGAAAGAGAAATATGGTTGAACAAGAACAATTGAACTTTAGAGTTGCATACAATGTTGAAACTAAAAGTATAATCTTGGGTGAAAATGTGGGTTATGAGTTTGAGAGCCACTTGAGTCATTGGAGAGTTTGTAATTTTTGAAAATTGATCTTGAAACTTTTGATTTTGAGAGCAATGAAGAAAAACCCATAAATATTAGTGCCTAAAGAGTATATCTTTGGAGATCGTTGGGAGAAAAAAAGATAAAAAAATTCTTACTAATACTAATTGTAGATTGTTTTTTTATTATTGATCTCTTTTTGTTGCTGTTAACAACTAGTGAGAGGGAGGAAACTTCTTTGTAGACTGCAAGCACACATTTGGCTTCACTTTTTTTTCCGATTGTAAGAGTGGGGCTACCTCCTTTAAAGATAACATAAATGGTATGACTCATCAAAATCGCTTGAAAGGAGCGGAAGACGATCTCTATAAGGCACCTTCAACATATGAGTGCCTAGAGCCAAGCTTGTGGCGTTTCATGCCAACCATTTTGTGCATTGTTCCCTTCGATGTCCATGAATCATAAGTTTGGTTGATAGATTTCTTTTCAGCCAAATGTATAAAGGAAGTGAGAAAGTTGTCCAACAATTGGGAGGGTTATCTTTTTTCGATGAATACTTTGACTAATATTCATTTGCATGCTTCGAGCTGTGAATACACTTTTCAAATATTCATGACTCACCTAGTTGTGATTGACAAAAAAAAAAAAAAAACAGAGATCAAGATATGCCAATGAGATTATGAAGGAGAAGCCTATGGTAACAAAAAATGTGTCTGATTTATCCTCATTTGCTAATTCTGCCCAATTTCAAGTGTGATTTCTATATAATATGTTATATATAATCATGTCTAAGAAAGCTTCTTCTTTTTTGTTTGTCTAGACACATTTATCTTATATGGATTGTATAATGAAGTAGCAGACGAGGGAATATATGGGGACTAAAAAATGTTGATCCTAGATATCCATCATTGATCCTACCTCTATAGGATTTGACAAATAACAAAAGAATTTAAATTTAATGGACATACGAAAACACAAAAAGAGGTTTAGAAATCGATATTTTTTATATTATATGGTTAGATGCGGAGATATTATTATATTTGAGAGGCGAAAATTATGAGTTTGAAAAAGTTTGTAAAAAATTGACGTGTTGAATGAGCTTTTCTTTTTGAAAAAAAATTGATTCTAGGTAACCGTCCGAAAAGTTTTAAAATTTTGAAATGAAAAATCACCTGACAAGAACCACTTTTTACTTCTACCAAAAATTAACCAAGCATGTAAAAATAATAAAAATGTGTAACACAAAATAAACAAGCACCATCTTTTGATTATACGCTCAAAGCAAAATTTAAAGATACTATTATAAAAAGAGTATTGTGTAGAGATACCATAAGTCGATGATAGACATAATTAAATTTCAAATTTGTTTTTTTTTCTAAACTATATCTCAACTATGGTGAGTGTATAGAATATAAAAATGTTCCATAGATCTCAATCTAAAATCAGCGAACTTCCTTAGTAACAACGTCCATGTTGATTCAGATCACCGGCTTCACTAAGAACTATTTGAATAAATATATATTTTCCTGTTTTATCATGTATATGGTTGTGTACTACGTACTTTTATATTATAAAAACATAAAGAAAAATTAAAGGAAAACTGTCAAAAAAGAGCAAACGAGGTAAAAAGAATCATGACTGCACTTTCTTGAACCTTTATTGTTGCCGTGAACATAACCGGCTGAATTATAAAATAAGGAAATTCTCAATCCTTCTAAAATTTTCTTCTAAAAATTTATGAATTTATAAAAGCAAATATTTATTTTTATTTTTAAAACTAATTTCTTATTAAAAAAATAATGTTTACATCTTATCAACCTGTTGATTTATAGATAGCAAAATAATAATAATAATAATAATAATAATAATAATAATAATAATAATAATAATAATAGAAAGTTCATTACTTGTACAAAGCCATGGTCTCCTAGTGATCTCGACCGTTGACGCCCACCGAATGGCTCCAGATAAAATAACACAACCAAAAACTCACCTCTTCCTCTCTCCCGACTCCCGAACCCTAAAAACCCTTCCTTTTTCCTTCCGTCATTAAAAAAATTTCTCACCGATCTCGTGACATCGTCGCATCCGATCAGGAGCAGGTACTCGAAGTGAATCCTTTTCTACGCTGTTTTCTACGATTTTAGGGTTTTTGTTTCAGCCCAATCTCTATTTCCGCATATACTCTTCTCTTAATCCTTCAAGTAATTTCTCATTTTGCTTGTAATTTCTTACCATAACGCTGAAAGTTTCGTATTTTATGCCCCTAAACACTTAGTTTGATCTGCCCCTAGCGAAAGATTACTCAATTTTTAACTTTGGTATACACATCTTTTAGGTGGATTTTTTGTATGCACGCATTGAGTAGATCTTATTCTGATTTCTAAATGGAACATGTCAAAAATTGCAGTACGATGTGTCAGTTTTATGTGGTTGACCTTCATTTCTGTTGCAGATTGTTGAGCCTTCTTCAGTGATCAAAGATATCACACAATAAAAAAAAACATTTGTACTCAGTTGTTAGTGAAAAGGGAGCCGTTTGCTCATTCTCTGCATCATCTTTGATTGCTTCTCTTCCAATTTGTTTAGAGAAAAGCAACAGAATGAGGCTGCTCCCTGGCTTAAAAGCCCTTCATCTCTCTGCAGTCTCATCATCCAAGCGAGTTTTGTTGCCCATCCCGGCTCGCTTCTTCAGTGCTGAGGTTACTTCTGGCCAGACGGGTTCGACGACAAAGAGATACAAATACCCAGACGTCTATGAACCTTTTGGACCCAGGCCCCCTCCTTCGGCAAAGGTATTGGAACTTGCAGACCGCATTGCAGTCCTCCCCCCTGGAGAACTGAAGCAAATTGGGCCTACTCTTCTGACGGTTCTGAGGCAGCCGAAGTTGCAGCCTATATCGTCTCAAGGTTTCAGTTTTGGTGCACAGAAAGGGGCCGCTCCTGCCAAGACGGAGGAGAAGAAAGAGAAGACGGCATTTGATGTGAAACTGGAGAAGTTTGATGCTGCTGCAAAAATAAAGGTCATTAAGGAGGTCAGGGCATTTACGAGTCTCGGTCTTAAGGAAGCGAAGGATTTGGTAGAGAAGGTGCCGGTCTTGTTAAAGCAAGGTGTCACCAAGGAGGAGGCAAACGATATCATTGAGAAGATAAAAGCAGCTGGTGGTGTTGCTGTAATGGAATGAAGGAGCAGTTTTTTCTAGACAGATTTAGCATTACTAGACAAATCGCAGGCCATTTTGAAGCTTTTCACTGGTAGCATAAGTCCATTCTTTTTGGCTGAATGGAACAAAATGCAAGCCAACTTCTTCACATTTTCATTCTTGGTAAGCATGCTTGTCTGGGCATTGGGCAATACTCCTGAGAGGTTTCATGTTTCAGTTGCAATTCTGTTTGTGGCTTTCCTAGGTCAGAGATTGAACCTATTTGACAAATAATATCTCAAAGTGTTACATTCAGAACAACTTCATAATTTATAAACCTCATTTTACTCTTAAATCTCCTGTGTTTATCTTCTCTTAGTTAATTACAGTTCTAGTTCACATTGTTATGATAATAGCTGACTGTCGTGGTAATAATTGTTTAAACATTCTTGTAGATGTAAAGGTAGTATATTTCTTTTTGTTTGCTCACCATTCCCACTGGAAAAGCCAGGATAAAGTGGCTGTCCATGGAAATTTGGATACATTTCCATTTCGCAATTGGAATATTTCCATCTTCTGAAGAATATGGAATAACATTAAGTTTGTTCATTAAGCCTAATTCTAGAAATTTATGTGCACCAATTGGGAATTTCTTGATAATGTGACTGAATCTTCATATACGCCGTGTTTGGTTCGAATTATGTTATATCAAGAATAAGAATAGTTATACTCATTGTATAATTATATTTATTTTTTATTCCCATTTTTGTTTGGTTAGGTAGAAATTATTCTTGTGGTTTATTCTAATTTATGTTTGGTTGAATATGAGAATAAATGAATATAAAGTATATTATTTAAATATAAACATTTTAAAAAAAAATATTTTTTTTATTTTAATTATATTTTTATAATAATACAAATTATAATTTTTTAGTTTAAAATAATTGATTTTTATTAAATATTTAATTTCATAAAATATGTATTCTATTAAAATTACATTACATCACAAAATGAAAACATCAATACCAATTTTATCAAAATAATAATTCCTTATGACTCATTATAATTCGAGCTAGAACATAGCCATAATAATTTCATATATATATGCAAGTGATTATATCATATGAATGTAAAAATAATCTTATGAATTTCATATAACTAATTATGTCTAAAACTTCTAATAATACCAACAATCAAATTTCAAATATCAAATAAGATTTTTCCATTTGTGTTTGCCATAATAATTTCATATATATATGCAAGTAGTTATATCATATGAATGTAAAAATAATCTTATCATATGAATTTCATATAACTAATTATGTCTAAAACTCCTAATAATACCAACAATCAAATTTCAAATATCAAATAAGGTTTTTCCATTTGATTATATTTACACAATAATACGAATTTTATATGAGTGTTTATTAAATATTTGATTCATTAAAACTATTTATATTAAATATTGATTTTTATAAAATTTTCAATTGGTTAAACTAATTTAAATTTAATAAAATTCGTTTTGCCCAAATTCATTTTATTAATTTTTTTTGTTAAATATTAATTTTTTGAAAATATATAATAATTTGGCTTGTTAAAATATTATACTCAATATTAGTATAAGATAATACTTGTGCTTCTTTAGTTATAAATTTTGATAAGAGTTATACTCAAGTTAGGTATAAATATTTTTTTAATGATAAAAGTACTCTTTCAAAAGCTGGGTATAAGTATAAGTGTTTGAGTATAAACTAGGGAATAAATACTTATTTCCTAGTTTATATCCCAATCAAATACATCCATATTATATTAATTTCGAAGTCGTGTTCTCTATATTTGGGCTTCATTGGCAGAAGCCAGAAGAGCAATCTTAAGAGTACTTGGTGTTAGCGCGTCTTTTTTTCCAGAATTATAAGGTTTTATTTAATAAATCAAATTGAATACTAAAGTTTGAGTTTCTTTTCAAAGGAAAAATTAGTTGTCTATTTGATGCAAAATCTTGAGACACTGGGGATTCCCCTTCCAGAAGTATATGTAGATGATAATCTACCATGTTGTGCCAGCAAAAGTTCAGCTTCAACTAGTACAAGTATGTTTCAAAAACGTGAAAAAGAGAAACTTTCAGTTCAGCATTCTTCAAAATGCTTCATAATTGACTTAGTAAGCGAATTTAAGTTTTCTTGTGTGCAAAAAGTTTTTTGCTTTATTCGTCACATATGATTCGGAGGATGACAATTTCAGAGAAGTTTATTGAGCCACACTAGTATACCACTTGGAAGTACAATCCAGATTTCCGCCAGGAACATCGAGCAGATAGATTACTAAATTGAGCTAGCCGGTCTGTTTTCCGTCTCATAAGGGACAAGGTTGAGTGCTTCTTACTAGCCAGATTACAATGTTAAAAGCAAGGTTGAACGATTGATGAAAAACAAAGTTAGTAGCTGAATTTGAAATTCGAAATCATCGACAACAGTTAAAGATGAATTGAAAACCTCTTTATTATTGAGAATCATTGATACTATGATGATGAATTGATCCAGCTATTAGAATAAGGCTATGTTTCAAAAATAAAGCAGATAATAGATAGCGGTTAACGAGCGAATAATAAATAATAATTATATTAGTGAATTATAATTTAATAATTAAATTTAATAAAAATATTTGGTAAGTTAAAGTAATTGATAATTACAAAATAACAAATACAAACATATAAATATTATTATATGCATATATAATTTATTTATTATAATATAATAAGTTATTTATTTATTAATTTAAAAATAATGCTCGTTTTTTATAAAATACTACTATATAAATAAAAGAACGGAAAAAATAATCAATATATAATAAAACGTCAAAATTAATTCATGTCCATAAAAGTAAAATATGAAATATAATATTTAAATATTAAACAAAGTATATTTTATATGAAAAGAGATTATAAGAATAAATAATTAACTTCTAAAATTTTATAGGCCAATAAGAGTTACTTAAAAAGTTTCATACTTCAAATTTTATTTTAAAATATATTTATCAAATGAGTAAATATAACTTTGACTAGCTTATGCGGGGCGATCGGGTAACCAAGTAATTTTTTCCTTCCTTGTCACTTGTTACCGTTTGCATGTATTACAAACTTTGAAAGACGAGCCTATTCGTATCTCCAGGAGGCATATTTTGGAAAGATTATTCTGATGGCGGAGATCATGCAAACAGTTATATTATTGCAAGTCATATAGGAATAGCACGGATTTATATCCATCAAACAGTTCAGAATTTACTTCAGGTCACTTTTCGTTCTTCATGCATCTTTGGCTGAATCGGTCATCATGTTTGCATACCCGAGCTTTTTTATGAATTATGTAACGTCCACATATTAATGTTTCCATATAAGGCTGTAAATGAAACAAATGTGCATACTCGATAAATGTAGTTTGTATGATGTTATTTTTTCCCACAATCTCGTGCGAGAAGGTGAAAGTAATATAATAATTGTTCTGTTACCTTTAAAACAACATTATCTATCTTATTAATTAAGTAAATATTTTTTGATAGCGAGTATTTGAGTCTTGATTCCTATTGAATGTATCATAAAAGTACAAACATCGCATAAAGAGTTTATTTTTCAGACTTCCTTCAAAGGTTTCTTTGCCTACAGAAAAGAAAATCATAGTGAACAGAAATCCATTGGAGGTACTGGGACCACTGAAAATGTTTAGTTGATGGAGTAATGATGCAAAACAAAATTAGAATCCCGCTTGTCAAAACTAATATTTGAAACTACAAACAACTGAAACATGACAAATAATGATTGATAAGACTCTCATTTAGTTACTGGCTTGTAACAGGGATTATCTTAGCATCTGATATGATGTAGAATTCTTGAAAAAAGCACTTTTAACACAAACTAAGAAGGTTAAGAGTATGTGAATTCCCACATGTTATCTCCATGTTCACTTTTTCGCTTTCTTAGGCACGCTGCAAGCAATAAACATCCATCTTTAGTTCCTTCATAGCATAAAGTAAAAAAAGGCAATATACTTAAAGCTCCTTACTCTGTTGGTTGTGTGGGCGCAGCTGTAGGTTTCTCTCCAGGACCCTATTCACAATTATAATGCCAAAATGTTAGCTGAGGGGAATCAATATCTGAATGTAAGGCTAAAACATGAATCTTTATAGACGAAGTCATACATTATCACCTAATGATTTCTCAACAAGTATAGAGAACCATAGATATTACAATAATCAATGATTTTCATGTAGAGCAAAGGTTTCTCAAATTAGTAGCAATGATTGCTGCACATCCTACAGGGAAAATAACTGAAACATTTAGATGAGAGCTAATATGCTAATACGGATAATTATTGCCACAAATCCATTAGAAAAACACATAAAGTTGTCATAATAAAATATAATACTTGTATTTTCAACTTTCTAAATATTGATGGCAATTTAGATCTCATGTCTTGTGAGGTCTAGTTTCTGATTTGTAACTAAGGTTGCAATTTTAGGTTCCAGAATAGACCAATGCAAGCAATCAAACAAGACATGCTGAACTGAATTATTAGTCCAAGGAGTAGAAGAACTTGGAGCAGACTTTGATCAGGTGACCGACCACATGATGTATTAACATAGCTTGGAAGCTCAAGCCAACCTAATTTTACTTAATTTCTCAACTGAACCTGACCAAGTAACAACCAACCTGGACCTTGACTTCATCATAAGCCAACCAAGATCTCTAGGCACAAACCTCCAGAAGCTTAAAGAAACTTTAAACAAATATGCTAACATTGAATAAGAGACAGAAACCAGGATAATATACAGTTACTTGCAACAGAAATTCATGAGTTAACCCATAATGCATGGTTTACTCTCACCTGAGCCAAACGCTCCTCCCTTCTAGCAATCTTCCTCTCCCTGCTAGCCTTGCTCTTGGCCCTTCTAGCTTCAAACTGATCCGACAGAGTTTTCTCTCTTGCCTTCTCAGCTTTGGATTTATGGATGCTCTCCATAAGCACTCTCTTGTTCTTGAACACATTTCCCTTTACCTTCATATACATATCATGATATATGTGCTTATCAATTTTTTTTGCCTCGCGATATTTGCGCAACAAGCGCCTAAGAACACGCATTCTCCTCATCCACAGAATTTTTGTTGGAAGCCTAGCCTCTCTGGTTCCCCGACGCTTGCCTACATAACTCCAGAAATAGTATCACTATGTTTACTGCTTGAAATAACATGAATAATGGCAATTCAGGCAGAACATAATTACCATATCCTGAATGGCGTCCCTTCCTCTTGGCCTCCATTGCACGCCTTGCACGGGATCTTGAGTGGATCTTTTGAGGCTTCCTTATTATGAAACCATCCTTGACAAGTTTCCTAATATTTTGACCTATAACATTACAACAAGCAAATCATTATCACGTTGATATGTTCATGTATCAATTTAGGCTTTGAAGTATAACAGAATATTAAACTTTTCTTTCCAGAAACTCCAATTGTAACAAGTGCATATATTTCAATGTTCCCCAAAATTTTCCTTTTAATAAACACCATAACACGTTATTACTCCAAATATAAAAAATAAACAGGATTTTCTTGCAATAAGTTGGAAACACAACAGCACTTATAGAATCAGGCGTCAAGTACAAGAATTTACACAATAACAGGCATACAACATAAGTACAAAAGAAACGTGATCATCTTAAAAAATGTGAACAAAAGCGTCCAAAAAGAACAACCATAGGCAAAGTAACAGCAGATGTAACAAAATAGAGAAATAATTGAAGCTTTTAAGCTTACTATTCGCATCCGAGAACATAAGGAAAATGGAACTAATGATTTTTTAAAAATCCGAACTTTGGTGGAGTATGGTCATATATAAGTAAAAAAAACGGAACTTTTTTCACAGACCACCAGATCATCTATAGCATATCATAACATGAAAAAGACAAACACATTTAGCAAACGAAAAATCTATAGCAGACATGTATATATGGATCAAGAAAACTTCATAAATCATACCGGGAAAAGGAGGAAGAAGGCGAAAACTTACGAGAGTTGGCCATGGAGATCTCATTGACCTCATTGGGATCGAGCCACACCTTCCCGCGTCCGCACTTGAGCACGCTCGCCGCGAGGCGCTTCTGAATCTTCAGCGACACCATCGTCTCCGAGCTCTTTCTGGCTCTCTTCCTCTGCGAATGGTAGCAGCGGCGACCGGCCGTATTTTACAAGGTTTTTCGACCTTAATATTTATAGCTAGGGTTTACAAATACCGCGAGGCGCTTCTAATCCAGGACAGTGGGGAACTAGTCCAAGTACAATTATAGAGATTGTATTTTCTTTTTCTAAATTTGAGCTGTTTATTCAATTAAGCAAATCTCGCATTCTAAACTTGTTATCAGAATCAAATTGGATAATGATTCAAAATATCTTCTATTCACATCGGACCTATTAATCTGATTAAATCGAATAGTCGAACTTGATACTAATAAATATGTCTTATAATTTAGTTAAAAAAATCGCACATAATATAATTAAATACGAAAGTAAAATTTACTCCAAAATCATATTATGATTAATTAGTATTTTATACATGATATAGAATTAATTGATAAAAGTATATCTTAAACAATTATTTATTTAAATATAAACATTAATTGAATATCATATTTTATAATAAAAAGAAAAAAAATAAAAGAATGGTCAGCAACGTCTAGAATCACAAAATTTCTCTAGCTCAAATACTTCCAATAGTTTTTTTTGTTGACTAAAAATGACCTAATCAAGCAATTCACGACCCCTGAAGGCATTTTCACGCTCATGAACGAATGAGGCGATGATTGACAAAAGAAATGATCACGATCGTGACATTCTAGTCACGAGCCATGAAGATCTTGACGAGAAGAAGTCTATATTTGGGCACGATCATGACAATCTAGTCGTGGGCCATGAAGAACTTGGAGAATATATGAAACCTTTCGATCGCGACCCATAAAATTCATTTCACAAGCCATGAAATTTCGATGCCACTAGATTTTACTTTCTTTCATGATCATAAACCCCTTTCATCGATCGTGAAATGTTGATCCAAGAATAAATTTAGTTGAATTTAAATCAATCAAATCTTTTCTTTTGCGGTTTTGGACTTGAGATTAAGTGAAAATTTGACAAAATATAAAAATAAAGTTTGACATGTTGGGACTCTCAGATGACATGCCACCTTTTAAAAATCTTTACATAGACCCTTAAGGCATCATTTGCGAGATTATGCTTCAAGCTTGGGAGAGCTTTATTTTCATTGAGTGATTTTACTGTAAGGGATAATATATGATACCCTTGTGTTAATTAATTTTATTTTACAAATTTCTTATACATATGAATGTTGCTCTTAATGCTTTCTCGTGATTGGTTGAGAACTTGTTTTTTTCTAGCATCATGAAAAGGAATAGTGGTTCTTATTTCTTTGTTATCTTCAAGATTGATTGATGGGAAAATTCGTTATAGGTAAAAGATATGCTAGCAAGTGTACTAATCGTTTAAGTAATGTAATGTAACGAGTACAAAGTTATTAATCCCACGAGGAACAACTAATTCACTATCTAATCTAAGAGGTTAATAAGAGACAACATAGATGTGGATTTGGTTCAATTTCTGAGATAAAACAGAAGAAACTAATGTTAATAATGAGTATGGCCTAGACGATAGTCAAGATTAAGAGTAATAAATGTTAACCCCCACAAAATTTAGAACAACAAGAATTAAACAATTAATTCTTCAAATGGATTAGGAAACCCTATAATATGATCTCCCTTAACAGGTAAACCAATCATCCTAATGTTTAGCAAATTATAAAAAATTCTTTAACGGCTCCACCCTTAAATTATTCAACATAAGATGCTTAAAGGTGTCTCCCTATGCTATCAAACCACCTTTAATGGGCTAGTCCAACAACTCACAAACCAAATCGTCCTTAATGGATCAACAAAGTAGGACATGAACTGCAATAGAAATTAATCACACTACACAATTAATGATCAATCAACTTTATTAAGATCACGAAGCAATCACGTTCATGAAAAAGCATAATAAAACTAATATTAAAACTATCAATGAGTTTGCACATTTTACCCTAGAAATTAAAACTATTACAAACCATACCTAAAACATAAAAGATAAATTGTTTAGAAACCATGTAAATTCATCCCAACATAAATTATAATAGGTGATTACTCTACTGGATATCGACAAGGCATAGAACGATCTTCAACGCGAGCGTACTGCTCAGGTTCCTTCTCTACAGCCATTCAGAGTGCTCCCACACTCTTGGCTTCAAAGCTATGGTTGACGGCTTCTAGCATGGAGGTCCAGTCCTTCAAAAGATATATTTATAGTCTCCTACTCTCTGGTTAGAGTTTTCTAGGGTTAGAAAAACTTTCCACATAATTACAAAGGAACATTTCATTTGAATTCATGATAAGGTCTATGGTTGAGACTAAACCATGCAAAACACTTTAAATCTTCAAAATATTGTATTGACTTGATCCCTAGGCTGTGAAATAGTTAGGAGTCCTTCTGGTGTTGAAAATCTTTTAAAATATTACCAAAATATGAATCTAGACCGTTCATCATGTCTCATGACTTCATCTCACGGCTTGTGAAACTTTGATTCATAGTATAAAAATACGTCGTCAAGGCCCATCATAAAAAGTAATGACTCGTAACTCGTGCATCGTTCATATGTGGCATATGCAAATTTGGTACTTATGGCCCTTGACAAGATATAACGACCCGATAAATTGTGGTCTTCAATATCGATCATCTTGTCGACGTCGTGACTTCAATAGTGCCTTGTGACATCAAATGGTAACGACTTGTGATATAATCTCGTAGCTCGATATGTCCAAATTTTGTGAACTATGCCCCTAGAGAGATCATTAGATCAATGTTGTGGTTGCAACTCATGGTGTTACGACCCATTATATTTTCTCACGACCATTAGATGTTGAGTTGCTGAATTGAATCTCATGCTAAGGTCGTGATATTCAATTACGGCCTGTGATGCTTCATTGTCGATATGCAGGCTCTCTCTCATGGTCGTGACATTATGTAATGTCTTGTGAGATCATAATGGTCCTTTACAAAGTGAATTGACTCATTTTCATTATGTGGTCTCTTCTCCTCATCTTTCTCCATATGGTTTTATGCAAATAAACATCGAAACATGGGTAGATTCCTAGCTCGATGAAATAAAAGCAAATAAACGCTAAAATGGATTGATGTTATGATAAAATTAACCAAAATCATACTAAATTCAAGCCTAAAATTATGTTGGACTTTGCATAGATCAAATTCCCCTAAGCACTTGTACTCAAGTAAAGTTCAAGAAAAAATTCAGAATACAAATATATTAATCATAATTTCCACCCTATAAGATAAGTACTCTTAAGCATTGTTCTTTTATACATTCATTGCCAAAGCATTTCTCCACTTTCCAGTGACCCTGCCTTATAAACTTCTGGCACTTGGACATATTTAAACTCACCCAAGTCAACTCCACAAAGACCATTACATAATCTACCAAACATTGGTTTTGATGTTGAAAACTTGAATGTAAACTGAGCTTATTTATTTTGCAATTGAATTTTAGAAAAAAATTTGCACTTTGATTAACTTCTACTCTTCAAATAGGATTGCACATGGAAGTCTATGTAGTGGGCATTCGATATTGACTCTCAGGCCAAAAGATATTAGGGCAATATATGTTAAAGCACCCCTCGAGCTTGACCGAATATTCCCAAGTTTTGAGTGAAGGTTCGAACTTAGTAGTGATTTGGCTATTAGTGCGCTTTTTCATATTGCACAAGGTGGTTCATGTAAAAAACTTTCGATCGGTGAATCTAAGACCAATTGGACTTAGGTCACCTGGCAAGAACCCTATGGATCTAATGGTTTTAACACACCAAGGGTCCGAATAACACAATTCACAACCTCCTCAACTTACTTTATTCATCACATCTTTTCCACTTTTTTTCTAGTTCTTTCAGCTATAAGATCAATCCACACTCAAGTGTTCAAAAAGAAAATCATTATTATCAAGACTAACAAGACTACAAAGGAGTATGGTCACGAATTTGTAATTTAAGTATCCATAATTCTATTTGACAACAAACATCATTCCATATTCCCCAATGCTAAGGTGATAAGTGATAAAATTACGACGTTCAAATTTTGTTAACTTAACAAGATGTCCTTAAAATTTATCCAAGAAAAATTAGGAATGTTAAGCCGTGAGACAATAAGATGATGAATGTTATTTTTGAGTTTTTTTTTTGAATTTTTATGGGTTTTTATAAGGATGCAAATGCGATACATTAAGCAAATATATAGTACATAGACGAAAATAAACATGATGCATGATAATGGTACTCCCCCAATCCTATTGGCCTAACTGAAGGGAAAGTACATGATTCATGAAATCATGAATGACTCAATAAATAATAAAAGAAGAAAAGAAAAATACACGACCTAATATAGTCCTAAGTCGGTGGAGGTGGCGGAGGTGAGTATTGGTAGGTTGAATTCAACAACTGCGCTCCATAGCGGCCTTGGCCAACATGAGAGTCATGCATGCTTCGAACCACGTACTTAGTCCTTTTCTGGAAATTGTAAATGTCCCTGATGTCGTTATGCATTGATACAAGTATAGACTGCATAGAAGAAAAAAATGTAAGTAACAAGAACAATAATGGGATCAACATCCATGTAAGAGGGATGCTCGAAATGTGAAGGTCCTAGTGCTCGATGAGGTGGAATAATCGACGATGATGATGCTACATTAGTCAGGAGAAGAGTCCAATTCTTCTCGATAGAGGGGCTGAAGTGCTCCGCCTCAGAATAGGAGAGGACCATATCAGAGTCCTTTAAGAAAAACTATATCGCCTCTGATGACAGGGAATTTACTCTTTGTTTTCATATGCAAAGACTATATGTTTTTCACGAAACTATGCATCATTTATACACATTGCCATGCTATTTTAAGTCTTTTGCATAATTTTAAATTCCCTGAGTTCTGATCTATACTTCCTGTCCTTTGTGATTAATTCTTGCAATGAATGGAGTTTTTATCCTTGACTACTTCTCACAGGACTAACTACATCTATGCTGGAGCTTCACATGGGGTTATCTACACTGAAAGACCGGACCTGGGGGTACCCGCAGCTGCTACCTGCCAATCTTCTCTCTATTTGTGTTTTATATTCATACTTGTTTGCTTCCGCTGAACATAACACATCTAGTTTTAGTTAAGAAGAACAAAAATTTTAAAATACCAATTCACCCCCTCTCTCTTAGTGTCATTTCAATTCCTACACAATTTGGACCGCCACCCCCTAAATCCACCCATTAAATTTTTTTATTTATCCAGAAAACTCACGCTCGCTTTCCGCAAACAAAAAAAAGGTTAAAAATGTTAAAAATAAATAAAAGTATCTAAGAGACATAGTAGAAAAAAAAATAAAAGTAGCTTATCAAATCTTATAAAGACTAGACTTGATTTCTTTTTTCTTACGGTATTTAATTCAATTATAAATAGATATGGAATGATTTCGTCTGCTAGGTCAACAAAAATATGAAGCATTAGCTTCATGGCGCACCATAAAGAATATTAAATATTTTACTAAATAATAATATTATAATAAATTACCACATTTATAGTATAATAACAACAAAACCGATTTGAGTATCTTATGTTAGTAATTATAATATTTTTAAATTGGATGAAATGAAAACATGAAATAGATAAACGTGATATTTTGTAAAGACAACTTTATCATTTTTAGTATTATTCAATTCTTTTTGAAACGAAAGGAAAGTAAATAATTAAATTAAAGGACTAATTACTCTTAGTATCATAAAATTTATTGAATAATTATAATTTAATTGAAACTATTAGACCTAAGGAAAAAACATAATTAGTATGTTGCTTATTCATTAGATTATTCATGTGCAAAGTATGCTTTTTAATTAATTATTTAACTAAAAATTAATATATCGATTAATGAGATAAATATATATATATATATATTAATAAAAAATATTTTTTCATGTATTATCGGACATGAACACATTTTTAAAGTATTTTATTAATATTTTTTAAAAAATAATAGTAATATGTATTTCGGCCTCTCCCTATATTTTATTTTAGCCGCGCGAACATCTTACAAGTTTTGGAGGAATTTGTAAAACATCGGCCTCCTCCGATATTTTATTCTGGTTTCGTCATCGTTCACATTGTATAATATTTTATTAAATTTTCGAGGGATTTGTAAAATGAGAGTGTCAGGAGGGTGATAATTTTAATTTTTTTTTAAAACATTGCTAACTGGCCAAAGATTCATGGGTCTTAAGATAAAGTTTGCTGCCATGCATCTAATTGGTTGCAATTGGAAAAGTCAGATTTTCGGTTAGCAGGTATAATCTCGGCCGCACGCGTTGGATTGCTGGACAGTCACTCTTCCTGGTGTTGCTGCCAACTTTGACAGACTGATCTCATGAGATGAGTTGTAAATTTGTTATTTGTGCCCCGACAACTATAATCAATTGCCATTGCCATTGCCAAATTAGCCTCCATTATTTTAGGAGGATTATCATCAATTAAAGGCCAATTATTTTAATATGGGGCATATTTATAAAATTATGTACAAAAAATGGAGTAACTGCTGAATTAACTAAATAGACGTGCTCGCTACCAACGGTGCTCATTTATTTAGCTTTGCTCATCCTTAATGTTAATCATCTTCCGCACTAATGTATCAATTGAGATCAACTTAAGACCTGATAATTCACTTACTTTCTAGATTATAAAACCCAACAACGACATGTGTATTAATAAATTTAGAGAATTCAAATTAGATATGAAACTGCTTTAATATTTCTTAAAGGATATATGGAGAGTTTAAGCAATATGGAGTCAAAAAAATTTTCTTGTACCTTATAGTTTCACACATAATTAAAAAATGAGATTAATCTGTACCTCTTAACAATATTTTTTTTGAGTACTGCACCATATTTAACTTCATATATATAACTTATTTACCATTCAAGTTTATTACAAATTGATTTTAAATCCCCAAACTTGTCACCATGGTAATTGTATTCGTAACTTTCTTCATTGAGTTGGATGAGAAGAGGAAAAGGATTCAAAATGGAATGCAATCGTACGTTATGGCATACTCAAATGATTTATTGATTTCAAGAGAGATCTTTTATTTTAAATTTTAAATTGTACTGAATTTTTTCGATGGCAATGTTCTATTTGGCCATCAAAGTAAAAGCACATTTGAATTTATTCATGATCGAATTTTACATACATGAGTTAAGAGTGAATAATATTTATGGACGATTGAGTTAACACAAGAGAGAGTTGTTGCTTAATTATGTATTAACGGATAGTTGTTGTCCCAGTTATCCCATAATACCGAACTAGTAGAATGTAGCATTGTCGACGCTCATGTAGCAAAACCTAATTTCTAAACGTGGGTAACGTACATATGTACTTGCCTACCTTACTAGCTCCACTTCCATGCATGACATTCATGATGCATGTGTGTATACCTTTATCACATGATTTTGGTGACTATTGCCTTTCAAATTTCAATCAAATGTTCCTTTAGGCGAGGAAGAGAAGACAGTGATGTAGAGAGGCACCACCTGCACCCCACGAGGAAAGGGATCAATGTCCATGAGCAAGTTGTTGCACTATCAATTACTTCATGATTGTGGAACAGTAATTCCATAATTAGTTAGTAGAAGCTACCAAGGTAGAGGGATGAATTGGGTGCCATTTCCTTTGCCTCCACTTTCATTAATTAAGTAGTAGTCGTTTAGGTGCAATGGCCCTAATATCACAACGATACATATATATATATATATATATATATATAGAGAGAGAGAGAGAGAGAGAGCTCATCGCTATTTTAAATTTACCTCACAATGTGTATATTTTTATTTCACTAGATGTCACATTGCTATTAATTCCTGTTTAGGCAATGCACATCTTGTATATTTTATGATAAGAGGAAAATGAAAGAGAAAAACTTGTAGAACTCTGGAGAAGTTAATACAGTATGGTTGTTAATGATAACAATTTTGTGGATCATGATTACACTTATGTGTAATAAGAAGTGACAACAAGAATGCCTGTTAAGTAACAGCTAGACTGTGTGGGGAATTTAATTAATGGAACATGCATGGATGATAAGATAATGGAGATCCTCGGATGCATTCCTGCCAGCTGTTGAAAATGATGTTTCACTATTAAGGCTATGCGTTAACCTTTTCTTTGATAATATATTTATCATCACAATTATATGAGAGAAATAAGGACATGTATCAATTTATAATTAATCATTAATTTTGTCAAGATTATAGATTTTACGGTCTTACATTTGTATGTCCTAATTGATCTAAATCTTACTATATTAAGTACGATAGAGTATCAGTAAGCTAGGTTTTAAATTAGACCTTAAGAGCAAATCCAATCATATACAATCTTATGTATCGAATATAATAATTTAGATAAAGGCATTTTTTTGCATTCATCACAACAACAATCATTTTTAGAAGATATTCAATATTTTTTATCTTTGATATTTTTGTCATATTTTTTCCCATTTTGACTTATGAACAAACCAAGTGTAACCTATTGAAGTACGAGTCAAGAGTCGAATGTGATGAATATATGTTTTCATTGATATTTGAAATATTATTTATTTTACTAGGTAGGATCTTATAATCATTCATCTTCAGACCACATTATGTAAGATCCTTATCCTCACAATTATGTTTATAAGACAAATAAAAAGTTTCAAAATAGCATACTAAGTTATAAACTTTGGTGCTATCTTATTTGGTTGGAAATTGTTCCATTTTAGAAACTTAGAGCTAATCATGCTCAATACTTCAATAGTATACTAATATTTCAGAGCATTTTAGGTAGAGATGGAATTTTAGGCCATGCCACGTGACATACATTTCGATTGTGATTTTTGGAGCATGATCAGTTGCCTATGTTGTTTCTTGTGTCTCACCCTGTAAGGTCTTATTTGATCAACATAGCACGACATGATTCGATAGAGAAAATGTACATTTACAAGTCGATAGAATATATATCTTTACACATACTTCACTACGGGTATTAAAAATGTTATTTATCCCTTAAAAATGCAAAAAGGAACACAAAAATCATTGTGTTGATGATGATCAATTACACGAAAAAAAATCACAATTTGCCCTTGCTTTTTTTTTATGATGATCTTTTACATAAAAAAAATTCACCATTTACCCTTATTTCTTGTACCATTATAACTGATAAACCAATATTTTGATCTAAATTTCTTAGTAAGAATAGTTCTTGAACAACACAATACAACCAAGTGCGTGTCAACCCAATCAAACACAATTTGACTAATTATATGGAAGAATGTCTAAAGTCCTAAATAATTTTTGAGACAATATTTATAAACCATAATAAAGTGTCATTTTAATCGGTGATAGAAGGTTAATCAATCATTCTATTGGATGCCACATGAGAAACAACTCGAAGGACGTCCATCCCCACCATGTCCTCAGCGCGACAAAACGAGAATGAGTGTTGCTAAATCCTCCTAAACTTCCTCCTAAAAATCTTCTTAACAACTCACAATGGCATAGCTTGTAAATTAATCAACTTTTGTGGGGAGTTTTAACATGTGAGTGTTAGGAGAACTTTTAGGAGGATATTTTAGCAATGTTATTAAAATCGTACCGGACCGGTCGGTCCGATCTGTTCAACCGCGAACCGGTGCCTGGTCCGGTCCGGTTTCAGGCCAAAAACGAAAAGGTTATTAGACCGGACAAAACCGGGTCAAACCAGAAAAAATCAGAGAACCGGTGAACCGATCAAAACCCGACTTATAAATCTTTTAAATAATTATATATCAATCATTATGATATTTTTTAGGCATTAAATCTTTTAAATATAATATATAATTTAAAGAAAGTTCAACTCAAATCAAGTGAAAACATATAGTAAGAAATAAAAGGAAAAAAGTAAAAAAACTTAAGGAAAATGAAATGAAAAGAAGAAATAAATCTATGAGGAAAAATGATAGAAAAATAAAAAAAATCTAACAATAAATACAATAAAGTAAACTACGAAGAAAATTAAGAGTGGTTAAAAGTAAAATAAATTAATATCACACTATTATTATTATTATTATTATTATTATTATTATTATTATTATTATTATTATTATTATTATTATTATTATTATTATTATTATTATTATTATTATTATTATTATTATTATTATTATTATTATTATTATTATTATTATTATTTATCAATCATCATTTTTTTATATTTGAAATATACAATAAATAATATCTTATATTATATCTAATTATTAGTATATATTATTATATTTTTATATATTATATAATACTAATTGTGCTATATATACTATAAATAATATTATTTTAATAAAATTCGATATAATCCGATTGAACTCGATTGAACCGATCCAATCGTGACACAATTGAATGTTCGATTCGATATCCGATCCGATTATGATAGAAAGTTGTAGTATTTCTCAACATGAATATGAACGAGGGGCGTTGACCCACCAAGATAGGTGGTGATGATTTGGTGCACCCTCTCATCGATAGTAGAGAAGCAAAGGCAAAATACCATCCATTTTCTTTATCTTTCTTATATATTTTATGTTAAAAAATATATTCAGTCTACGTTGGATGCCATGCACATCGGCTAAATAACTTATTAGCTTCTGATTACAAGTCAAAGGGACTATTTTTTATCCAATATAAAATAGGTGATTTTCGGATAGAAATTTAGCGAGGACAAATTTCGTCTCTATGAAATCGTTACTAGTGACAAAATTAAGACAACTTGACAATTATTATTATTTCTATTATTAACTTTTTTTATATGATTAATTAGCGATGACTTGATGATGAAATTAACGTCGGTAGTAATGTTATTGCTAATTGGCTATGATATCGACGGAATTAGTGATGATTGTCCGTCGCTAATTTTTGTAATACTTTTTTTTTTTAAAAATGAAGACCAACAATTATTATGTTTTTAGCTAATTTTTATAATATTTTTTTCTAAAAAATCCTTGAAGACCAACGATGATTATGTATGTCGCTAATTCACGTACCCTAAATTCTCACCAATTTCTCTCTTTTCTTCGTTTCCCACTTTTTCTTCTCTCCTCTTCAGCAGCCGACCGCCGACGTCCTCATCGATCGTCGCTCTTCTTGGTGAGTTTTTTTTCTCCTCCTCCCTTCTTCGCTGGCCCGCCCGCACCGTCCTCCTCCTCTCTGTAAGGGACCTTCTCCATCAGCCTCCTTAGGAGGAGGGCACTGATAATATAGTTAATCTTAGTCAATCTTCATGAAGGTAGTTAATATAGTTAATTTTATTTTATTATTTTTATTTAATTCTAGCATAACTTTCTCGTATTTAATTATGTTTAATATGTAGTATAATGAGACTTGAATGAAGTTAAATTTTTTGGTGGAAAGACGATAATATTTATGCTCATGAAGATCTTAAGGATAAAGTTAATGAATTCTTCCGATTTGTATATGAAGAATGAGATGCACCTGATCCTTTGGGTCACATTCGTTGTCTATGTGAGTGTTATAAGAATAAGAAATTAAAATTAAGGTACTTTATCGAGATGAATTTATATTGAAATGACTTATGGGTAGATTACTTGAATTGGACATTGCACGGTGAAGAATATTAATGAGATAAAAATTCAAGTAATCAAGACAATTGTGTTAATTATTTTATAAATTTCTTTATTGATATGGTGCGAGATGAAGAAGTTGGTGCTATATTTTATCGAGAACATGAAGAAAGAAAAGAAAGTCTTAATGCATCTACTTCAAAATTTTATAATCTTCTTAAAGATATAGACGAGCCACTTTGAAATAGTTGCGAGTAACAAAATGTATTATCTTCTATTTCACAATTAATGAATTTGAAGTTCGAATATAATATATGAGTGAAAAGTTCTTTAACATAATGATTTCTATTATCAAAACTATATTTTCTCCCTTTGATAAACTTTCAAAAATTATTATAAATGCAAGAGAAGATGAGTGAACTTAGCCTATAGTACAAAAGGATTGATGTTAGTCATAATTATTGTATGTTGTATTACAAGGAGCATAATGAATTAATAAGTTGTTATGTATGGGGTGAGTCTCAATTTAAACTGAAGATAAATTTTAATAGTAATCACAAGGATATTCCTATTGTGATGTTTAGATATTTTTCGATCATTCCAAGATTGCAATGCTTGTTTTTATCCAAGGATGCTATATAATTTATGCAATGTCATGAAGAAGGGAGATGAAGTGATCCATCAGTTATCATACACCTTGCAAATGTGGAAGCATGAAAACACTTCAATACATATCATCCTAATTTTGCTACAGAGATTTGTAATGTTAGATTAGATCTTTGTACTAATGATTTCAATTCATTCGGGGGTTCTACAATATCATATTCATGTTGATTTATATTTGTCACTCCTTATAATCTATCACAATGTATGTACATGTATATAGAACACATATTCTTTTACTTGCATGATTCTTGATTTGAAGTTGTCGAGCAAAAATATAGATGTATATTTCAGGCCTCTTGTTGATGAAATAAAAATATTATGAGAAAAAAGAATTCTGACATATGACATATTAAAAAAAATCAAAACTTCGTAATGAGAGCAGCACTATTGCGGACGATTAATGATTTTCCTATGTATGAAATGTTAAGTGGATGGAGTATTAAAGTAAAACTTGCATGACTAAAAAAATACATAATCATTTTACTTGAAACATCATAGGAAAGTGTGTTCATTTGATTGTCATCAAATGTTTGATGCGAGCAATCTGATAGAAAAAATGTAAGTGAGTGTATTAGTCGCACAAGTAATAAAGTGATGAATAAAATGTCGAGATGAGTTTTAGTTTCTTAAACTTTATATATAAATTTGAGTAAAAGATAAAATTTTAGTTGTTTAGAAAAGAAAAGAAATGAAAAGATAGAAAAAAATTTGTTTGAAGATGAACCAAATGAATAAGTTTGTTGGGATTAGAACTTATCTCTCCACTACTATTTACTCGAATAAAAATTAGATTGATTCTGCTATTCTTGTGACGGAAGGGTAGTGTTAAAAATGTAGGACTCCGAACCATATGACCTAACTACTTTAATTTAGTATTAAGTTAGGAAGGTTTGAACCAAATCAATTCTTATTAAATTAAATTAAGATGGATTTAAACTAAGAATCTAAATTGTCAAGATCTCGAATCAAGTAACTTGACAATCCACAATTTACAAATTCTGAACTAGATAGATGTGAAAAAACTTGCATCAAAAAAAGGGAAAACAAGTGAGAAAATATGCAGAAAATGGCATGCGCCTCGTCCAAAAGTAGATCACATCTTGAGAGTAAAATGTCCCATGTCCGAAAGGAACACGACCCATTTTCTATAGATCGAGAAATTTCTGAAATATAATATATTCAACTAAAATCCAAAAATCAAATCATATGTAGAGAAATTTTATTAAAGTATCTCACGACTAAAGCTAACGAAAAGACAATATTAAAAACTAATAATAAAAAATAGGATTTAATGTTGGTACACCCTATCTGTTAGGGTGTACCATGCACCCACTCTTCATAGGCCATTAGATGTGTTGGCTACAATTGGATTTTATTGTTTGGGTTTATGAGGCAAAATTGCCACATCTATAGAGCTGTTAATATCCAACCATAACTAACACAACTAATGGCCCATGAAGAGTGCGCGCACGATACACCCTAACAGATAGGGTGTACCAACATTAAATCCTAAAAAATAATGATGCAAGTTCACAACTTTGCATAATATAAAAAATAACAAATAACTAACAAGGTCAAATCAAATCTTTCCCATAACACAAAATAATTATATCCTAGATAGTAAGAACAATATATTAACAAAATCCTTCGGTATAAATTCGTAATCTCCCGATTTTCAAGATGAATCTAAGGTTTTCTCCTCGATAGACGGCCGGAACAACACTTCAAAAATTTGCAGAATTATGAGGAGGATTCACTACTTGGAGGCTGCAATAGGGTCTTATTCATATATGAAAATATGAGATGATGTCCTACATCGGGCGATTGTGATGAATCCTTGATAAACAAGTTGTTGACGTCAACCATCAGATTTATCGCACCGACCTATATGTGAGACAACACGACCAGCGTATATGAAGCAACATGATCCATGTTGAGTTGGAGTCGAATATGATGTTGACTGCGGCCCGCTTTGCCTCACGATGATAACACGTGGCACTATGGGATTGAAGATCAACCCATTTTTATTTTAACACATTATTGAACACGGGTTGAAAACAACCCGTTTCAATTTTGTGCAGGGCCCATGTTGAAGTTTATACCAATAAATGTTGTTGCACTAGCTGTTTAATATATTGATGTGAATTGTTTCTTCTTTCGACGCGGTCCATTTTTAGAAGTTTGCACAATAAAGACAACGAATCCTACAAAAGATTATGTTAGCATAGAACATGGCTCGTGTTCATATTTGATGCGGGCCATTTTTTAGGGCAAGAAATTTTATGAAGCCCAAGAGAAAGACCAAATAAATTTAGACCTAAATATAAACCTAACAAATGGACTCTTGGACTCAAGAAACTAAAACAAAAGAACTATCTAAGAGAAGAATGATATTTTCAATTAAGAACAATTTCACATGGGATAATTGATGTGATCGTGAATGCCCACCATGATAAAACTAAATAAGCATGAACAAATATGCAGCCAAACGTCTCCATTCTCTGGCCATCTAGTTCAACGAGTTTAGCTTTTCCCTTGACTTGAGATGAATTCTCTTGAAGTTGATTTACAGTTGGGCTTTTTGGTCGTCGTTGTTTGGTTAAGGTTGGTGCTCAAGATGCCGATGGTTTGAATTATGTGGTCCTCTTCTCTTGTGGTAGTGGATTGAAGATGCACTAGATGTGATTGTTGAACTTTCCAAAGGCGAGTTCCTCCTTCGGACTTGTCCATTCTCAATAATGTATTCACTTGTCTCCTTCACAAGCTACTAAGTAGTCCATGTCAAGGGCTGATAAGATCTTTGCGATCTCCATCATCTTTGATAAGAATTATGATGGTGACATGGAAAAATGATTATCGATGAAATCTGTAGTGCCAACCTTTCAAGATTCGGCCATTTGTGAAGATAATCCTACAATGTATTTTTGAAGTTCATGAATTTTGGTGTGCATTTGATTAAATTTATGTTCAATCTCTGATGACTGCAGAGGAGGAGGGAGATCATCAATGACTTTGTCGTGATCTTTTAGTCAGGTCAATTTGGACAAGTTATCTATCAATTGGTCTTGTAAAGAAAATTTCTACTAGACTGTAGATATTACTTAACAAAACATATCTTCTAACTTGACCCCTGACTCTGTTGACAATTTGATGTTATCATCTATGTCTATATTGTGCTTGTTGATTTGTGAAATCTAATTCTCCAAATTTTGGATACACTCTTCTTGAATGAATAATTCCTTCATCAGCATGCACATCATTTGTGTTAGCACTGTTAGTGGATTGTCGAAAAAATCTACTTCGTCAGTTTGATTGGATGACTTGTTGGTACTTTGTCCGGGTGGATTGATGCCAACTTAAATTACTCTCTGTGTATCTTCAGGTTAATGGCTTGATGAGGGTATAGATTCATTAAGTTGTTTTTGTCCATGGACTTCATTTGTATTCAAAATCTTATTATTGCCCTCAACTTGTGGTTTCGATTGATTGGACTTTTGTTTCTTCGCCATTGAGGTTGCTTTATTTATCAAGTTATGTTAAACAATATTTCCTAAATAAATCACACAACGAAAACGAGAGATGAAAAGGTATAAAAAGAAAAGAAATTACTGCTCACAATCAAACACGGGCATGTTTCAAGGAACAACATGGTCCATGTTTGATCTGATGTGTTTGTGTCAATGTATGATGTGGTCCATATTGCGTGCACAAAAAATATTTTTCCCAAAAGGTTGATACCTGATGATCACAAATAAAAAAAGTATTTAAATTAATAAATGAAGCTTTTCAGAAATAAAACTCAAAATAGCCTCCGACAACGACACCAAAAATTTGATGCGAGAAATTTGATAGAAAAAATTATAGCAGGTGCACTAGTCGCACAAGTAATTAAGTGATAAATAGAGTGTCGAACCTACAAGGACTAATGAGTCTTAATTTCTTAAACCTTATCTAGAAAATTGAGTAAAATATGAAATTCCAATTGTTTAGAAAAGAAAAGACAAAAAGTAAAAAAGATTTTTCGTGAAGTTGAACCAAATGAATGAGTTGGTTGGGGTTAGAACTTATCTCCCCATCATTATTTTCTCAAATAAACAATTAGATTGATTTTGCAATTCTTGTGATGCAAGGGTTGTGTTAAAAATATAGGACTCGGAACTAGATGACCTAACTACCTTAATTTAATATTAACCTAGGAATGTTTGAACCAAATAAACTCTTAATTAATTTAAGTTAAGATGTATTTAAACTAACAACCCTAAATTGACAAGATCTCAACCCAAGTAACTTGACAATCCACGATTCACAAATTTCAAACCAGATATATGTGAAAAGATGATAAGTAGTTTTTATATAGATGATTTTGTACTTAAACACTCTCATTTTTTGCTCCTTTTAGGTTTAAATGTACATTCTCTCATGTTTATTACCCCACTTTCCCAAATTATTTGTATAGCTGTTATGTGGAATTTTATACCAAAATATATGCACACATTGATAAATTTCCAACTTTTTATCTCAATTCTGATTCACAAATTTATTGCTGACCTAATCTCCTCTATTGAATGTTTGGTTAGTTAAATTTTTTGAATAAGCTTCATGTTTATAACTAACCCTAAGTTCACTCCTTATGAATTTGTAATCATCAAAAAGGGGGAGATTGTTTAAT
>LTAE01002991.1:28702-40041 GCA_001647135.1 Pontederia paniculata | reverse complement strand
TTAGTTAATTAATTTTGTTAGATTAGTCCTTAGGCTTCAATTCACTGTGGATACGATACCCAAGGTTAACTACTCGACCTGTACACTTGTAGATTTGAGGAAGTTAAAGGGTTAAAACTTGATCATATTTTACACATAATCCATTGCACAAACCCATAGTACCATAATCCTCACATCACCTTCACACTCGACCATCGTACCCGTGTGCACCCTCGAACCGGTCAATCACCACTCCTCGACCACCGGCAGCAACTCCCTCGATCGTTGGTGAACGAAAATGTCAAAATCTATGGCTGCTGAACTAGCTAAATTGAATCATTTTAATGGTGCCAACTACAACACATGAAGTCATTGGATTAAGAATGACTTAGTTAACGATGATTTGCAAGCTTATATTGATGTCGCTCCACCAGTAATTCCGAAAGGAGGCTTTGATGAGTAGAAGGCAACTTACACAGCAACAATGGAACGAAGGAAGTCTAGTGACGAGAAAACAAGAACCTTAATACTAATACATATGGAGGACAACTTGATCATAGTCTTTGAGACCTATGAAAGTGCTTTTGAGCTTTGGAAAGATCTTAAAGAAAAGTTCTTAGTTTTGCACTATAGCAACTAGCATAAATCAAATCTAGTTCCCACCTTTATTTTTTTACTCTACTTCCCTTCTAGTTAAGTGTATACTAATAATGTAAAAAAGAAAATTAAAAGGAGAAAATTGATTAGTGGTGATATGTTAAAGATTTGCTATCTTTTTATGGCAAGTAAAGGTATTGCTGCAATAATTCTTTTGCCAATCCATGAATGATACCCATCGATATGTGTCTGTGTTGTTTTCTATAATATACCTATGTGGCTCTAGGAGTATCTATCTATTTTAATTAAATTTTGAACTCAAACTTTCTCTCCATCGTCGAAATAAAATTAATAAAACTTATATTCTTAGGTGCATGCCATATTCACCACCAATGGAACTTCAAAACCTCTGAAAATAAATCAAGCAACACTTGCACTGATTTTCTTGGACATCAATATAAACAAGCATTAATGTCGAGTGCAAAATTACTACTCCACTTTATGCTACACAAACGAATGTACAACAATCAATAAAAGGAGTAGGGCTTCAATATTCCTTGTGCTTGGAGAAATATTTTTACATTCTAGCTATGATAAGCTCCATAATTCGTTTCCAAAATTATATTTCATTTTTAGGGAAATAAAAGAGAAATATCTTTTTTTTCCTATGTTGTTTTGTAGCCTCATATCCGTCCAAATTAAATTTATTTCATTTAACCTTTGACCATGCATTTAATGTGTTCATTATCAACAACAACATGCACTAATCCTTATGGAATGAATAAATAAACCAATGATTCTGGCAAAAAAATCCCATGAAGCATAATTAGTCATTTATATCCAGCAATAAATTCTTAATTCGTTGTAGATAAATGTGCAACAAATTAATAAAAGGAAGTATTCCATGACGTTTGGACATTCCTTTTACTTTTGAGAACAATATCAAAGCTAACAATCTAATCATCATAACATCTAATGGGAAAAATGAGGGTGCATAGTAATTTGTTACGCATTCCGTGCGGCACATGATTTGGCCCATTAATTTAAAAATTAATATCCAGATTTTATCCAATTAAAATTGCTCCCTTATTTTTAAATCAATGGGCTAGATCATGTGTTGCACGAGGTGCGTCGCAAATTGCTATGCACCCTCATCAACCTCCTACTATAATAACATTTCTTGAGTAATTGATAATGCTTTACATATCATAATTTGGTCGCAAGTTCCTACAATTCTACATTTAAATGGAAATAAATGAATAAGACTTAGGTCATATTCTCGATCATTTCGACTCTCCTCTTCATGCAAAAAAAAATCAATTATGGCTTTGGTCCATGCATATAAAATGTTTTTAGTCTTCACCATCATCTCCATCAAACCTTTAAAAATTAAATGAGGCATCTATTCAGGTTTCAAGACAACTATCCTTCCAACTTATCATCAATCATTACGATCTTGCACCAAATTATTAATTCAGTGTGTTACACAAAAAGGACCAATAAATTAACAAAAAGTAGTCTATAATGCTTCAACTTTTACAATCTCGGGAAAATATTAAATATATGTCATCTTAATATGATTGTTATATGTTCATGGGGCTATAAGGGATTAATTATTTATGATGTATAAAAGGAAACATGGATGATGTATGATTGCATTGATTGATATATTGATGAATGTATCACATATAATTAAGTCTTAGTACGTGAGCTTGAAAGAAATATTCAACTGAGATGCGAGAAAGGTAGTAAAAAGAATCTATAAGTGTGGATCATGCAATTTGCCATAGCTCTCGCATGTTTGATCATCTATGAGATGAAACTTTCTTCAATTTCTTAATTGATGTAGTGTTCCATCCTTCATGCATAAGCCGACTTTTATGATTGAATTGGTAAATGTTATGGTGGTATTGCATGTTCACAATATATAAGACTAAAATATTATGGTGGTATTGCTTGTTCACAATATATAAGATGATGTTTATTATTTAACTAATGAGGATTACCATCTTAACAAAGAATGAACAAAAAAATCAAAGTAATGATGACTGACATGACAAAGTCAGTTACATCTTAAGAGATGCAAGAGATATGTGATGAAAAATATTGTCTAATTTTTGGCAAAGAGAGTAGGTATGTACGCATGTAACTATTTATTTATGTATGTATGTATGTATGTATGTATGTATGTATGTATGTATGTATGTATGTATGTAACATAAGTTTATTGCACTTAAAATGTTCTATACATACATACATACATACATNTATGTATGTATGTATGTATGTATGTATGTATGTATGTATGTATGTATGTATGTAACATAAGTTTATTGCACTTAAAATGTTCTATACATACATACATACATACATATGTAGATTGATTCATTATGCTAATTATGATTATCAATTATATTACATGTTATTTGGGGCGATAGCTATTTTTGTAAATTATTCTTTTTAAAAATTTCCCATTTAGTTTTTTTTATATTTTTTTATTTCTTTTTCTCTATATGAGTTTTGTATCTATTTTTGTTAATTTTACCTCTTTTCTCTTTGGTTCTTTGTTATTTTTTTCATTTCTCTTTACATCAACAGAATAATATAATTACTAAGGTATATCATTATCTTTTCTTCATTTATCATTTTTTTCATATACTTTTTTTAATATATTTTGACTTTTTCCATCTTTTCTTTTATTTTTCACTTTTCCTTTTTTTCTCGTTACATTAATAACACAAGAGCAAAGTATTTATTTTTTTGGATTATTCAAGGGTGGCCCATGTTTAGAGTACTTATATTTTATTATTAATCAAGTTTATTTATTAAATACTTAATTTATTTTATATATGTATATGATCTATATCATAACTACTTGTGTTCAAATACCTGATTTTATTAACGGACTACGAAACGGTCTATCGAGTGGCCCCTTAAGCACCGGTCCGAGATTGGACAAATGTATTAAATATTATGTCCATCTCATTATCCGTCCGAGCCCATTAATTATTGGACGAGATCGGTCTGGGTTCGATCAAGCTTGCCCATTATATCATATCGGACCGAACATGTGGGTGGGCCTTGCTACCCAACCTAATAAACATCTTGAAGTGTCATCCTCCTTTCCATCCTCATTTATATTCTAAATTGTAAAAATCCAACAAACTAAATGATAAATATAAAAATAGGTCAAAAATTATGCAAGGTGTGAAACAATAAAGAGGGAGAATCGACATAATTTTACCCTACGATCATTGTGAAAATTATGCTATAATTTTGAATTGTTAAAGTGCATACTATCTAAACTCTTAACATATTGAGAGAGCTTATCCTTTGATTCTTAGTTAGATTAAAAAATGTATACATTAGATTTATAATATATACGGACTGCAATGAGACAAATAATGGGCCAAATGAAGGTTCATTAAGAAAATAAATGAATTTTCTTCAATGCATTAAACAGAACTTTATATATATATATATATATATATATATATATATATATTAAATTGAAAAAAGCACTTTTTGAAATAAAAGGTATGGATTAATTCATTTTGAAATATATATAATACTTTTATTATTTTATATTTTTTATCATCTAAATAAATAATTTGCAATTGTACGTGAAAAATTAAATTCTAACCTTTGTTTAAAATAAATACCCACATATTATTTCATTTTGATAGTAAATACTTTCTTATCTCCTTTCTTTCTGACATTTGAATCTCCAACGTTTTTTGACATTTATTTCACTCAGTAATATGTAGTACATGAAAAAAAAACCACCTCTTGTTCTTTCAATCTTTGAATTTCTTTTTTTTTCTCAGGCTTACTTTTCAATTGACCAAGATGTTAGTTGGAGTATTTTTAATTATGGATGGTTTCCAATTAAGTTGATATGACGGGATGTTGATTGCATTGCATCAATTGAACTTTAGATCTTCTTTGCATCATAAAATATAGAGATATGTATAATACAGGAAGATATTTATTGGAGAACATTGGCTTAGCAATCATGTTTCACACGCGCAAAATTGTGAAGACTTGCAAAATGAGGAACCAATTCTACATTGAAGACAATGGTTGCGTGTTTACTAATTCTTTTTTACTTTCTATTGCACAAAAAAATGTATGTTACAAAGTAGAATTCAAAAGAACACATCAAATGATATAAGATTATCTTTTAAATTTAAAAGAACAACTCAAATGGTGATCTTATATAATTTTACAAGGCATAGTAAAATTGAAGAAGGTAAAACTCCGAAAGCATCAGCCGAAAGATGGCTTCGTCATCGGTCCTGACGAAACCGGAGAGCAAAGAGGAAAAAGAAAAAGAAAAAGGTCTCGGCATTGAGTTAGATGCTGCTCGTCAACAAGAAAGGAGTTGTTGCAAGTACCCGACATTCAAGAGCTTGCAGCAGACCATGCCTACGAACTCGAACGTGACGGTGCCGCCGTCGCTCTCCAGGTGAGCCACGTGAGCCAGACGCTTCAGAGAAGAGGTCACAGCCCGATGCCTTTATAACGCTGCATGAGAATATTGTAAGCAAGGCCCGCATCCCAAAGAGGTTGAAGAAATTGGTAACCAACTCTTGACTCAGAATTTTTGTTTGTATGAGACCCTAAACATATAACAAAAATTTAGTAAACATAAACGTCAACGCAAATGAAATAACATCAAGAGATCATTCTAATCCAAATAAAAATTCTATCTTTTTTCCCTTTTTAGTTAAATCAATCAACGTTGAAGGAATTAATATTTTTTTCTTTAATTTTCGCCCTTATAAACACACATTAAAAATATATGTATTTGGTCCATTATGCAAATGCTTGATATGTAGCTTACACATTGTGAATAATATGTGATAAAAGAAAAACAATTAGTACAAGAAAGTAGAAAAAGGATTGGAGGGAAAGAAACCAAACATATGGCAGAGAGGGAAGTAGAGTACCCCCTCACCGAACATGGGCATGTCCATGAGCGGCCTGGTGCATGCCCTCAGCATTTCCTGAAAGAGGTGCAAAGGTGCCATGCATGCATGCACGTCTCCTGCCTCCGCTATGCATGCACGTAAACAGCTAGCAGCAGAAACCAAATCAGTTGTTGCTTTGCAAATGGAGATAAACGCCCAACTTTGTTTTTATTTGTTGGCTTTGTTTCTCTTCTACAATTTCCCCTAGCAGTGCTCTACTCGTCTATTCTATAGCTAGGGTGCAAATAGTTAACAAAAAAAATAAAAACTCCTGAATGACGGGTGATGTGATGAGGGGGCTTTGTGCCCCATTTTATAGCCGCTCGAGTCATAAATTCATTGATTGCTGCATAAATGCTCTTTATGTCCACTTATTTATTGCAATAAATGCTATATGATTTCTAGTATTTTTTTATTCAAAAGAAATTGATCTAATTTTATTACATTTTTTTAAATCCTTCGTAAGTTTTTTGGACAGCTATCATTCCAAATTTTAATTTACCATTAAATTTTTAGGGGCAATCAACCATTAAAATCTAGCATTTAATGTCATAAATTAATCAACCTTTAATATATAGCACTAAATGCTTTTCCAATGTATCTGACATAAATAAATTATGAAAGGGTTCTTAAACAAATAAATGGACATAAATTAATAAAAGAACAATTAATAATAAAATTCTCCTACTTGTGATGATATTTTTGGAGCAATCTATAACTATCAATTGATCCACAATATTTGTTGCAACAACTTCACAAGTCCAATCTACAGATCGCCATTATAATAACAATTTCCACAATTGTACTACATTGAAAAGGAAATATATAAACTAGTGAGTTGTAAGTCATATTTTCATGCAGTTTTCTCAAGATTATATTTCATTGAAAAAGAAATAAGTAGAATGGTATATGCTAATTATTTGAGAAATCGTTTGCTCCTTCTACTTAGTATCCTTTACATATGCATTCACCATTGACTCATCGCTTCCAAGTTCATGATGTACATTATTACTACTTTGTCTCTTAGATTTAAATTGTTTCAAATTCATGAAATACCATGTCTCTACTTCAAACAATTTTCTTCTTCTTTGGATCCTATAACTTGTATTTTGATTTTGCATTCTGCATTTCTTATCCTTACTCGAAGCATGGCACGAGACAATATTCTTGTTCTTTGTTCTTTTGCCACGTGCAAAAGCTCTGCAACAAAAAAACATCAACTGAGAATGAAAAACACTTATGAGCCAACATGTTTCAGGAGTATTAAAATTCAAAGAAACCGATGGACATCTAATAAGGTAGCGTACATCAATCATAGCCTGATCTCAAAATGGCTTCGTCAACTTAGTCATCCTCACTATATATTTGACTTTGTATAAAGTGGTTGTGTTCATTATTTCAATAAAACCATTATGCTATGGAGTTCCATGCACCATCCTTTTATGTCTCATGAGGAATGATTCTTGAACATACTAGACATATATTCATCACCATTATTTGTGCAAAAATATTTCAATTTGTTTATCGTCTCTATTTCCATCATGGCATAGAAGTTATGAAATATTTGAAGTACATGAACTTTTCTTTTAACAAAATAAATCTATAATTTGTGTATAACAAAGGTATTAAAATGTCTATTGTCGTCTAAAGAATTAACATCAAGAGACCAGACACATTAGAATGTACGAAATCTATTTTTTTTTCTTTTCTCTACACAAAAGATATTGTACACTACTTACCAAATACACAATCATCACAAGTATTCAAAATTTTACCTTTGATAAAAATAATGTGAATTTTTTTTTCAGAAATTGTGATGATTTCTCACTCATGTGTCCAAGTCTTTTATGTCATAGATATGGTGAAGCTTCTTCCTTTATTGTCTATCTAGCCAAATTCACTTGAGTCATGTTGAAACCACCTGATAACTTTCCTTTAATAACAATCATGGATTCATTAATTGCTTCCACTTTCTATCTCTCATATGACTATGGCAACCTACTTGATCCAAATCCCAAGGAGAAATCATTTTGAGATGTAAAGCTGGTATGTGTTTTTTCATCCTTTAAAACTAACATTTGTTTGTATGCATAGATCTCCAATTCCTACAATTTTATATTGAGTCTTACTTTCCATTTTCAATGTACAAAAATCACCACTTCTTACATGTTGAAGTATGTGATATTGTATTCTTAATTTTCATCTAAAAGAAATATAAGATCACTATATGGTGTCACTAAAGTAATACTTTGGTTGTCTTCATTTTTCTATTTTTTCTCATTTTCTTACTTACGTTGGTCTTTGTCATTTCGCTTGATATGAACATCCTTATCATAATGATAACACACAAAAAAAAATTGAATTGTGATTTATTACCATGACCCTTGGGACCTTTATTACTCTTTTTTCCCTATTCTTAATTTGTGACAAAATCTTGTACAATATGTGTTCCCATACTCATCCTCCTTGTTTCTTTATTGAACAAACAATCTTTAATTGTGAAAAATAATACAACACCATTAGGAGCTGAATTACTGATTGTTATTACCAAAGTTTTCAATGAATTCAATAAAGAAGTTAGGAGTATTAATCCTTGTATCTCAACATCAAGAGTTAATTCTTTTCTCTCAATTGATTTTTGAAATCTTAAAATTCATTAGAGCGTTCAACAATAAATTTTCATCTTAAATTTTAAATTCATCAATTTTCTAATCACAAAACTTTATTTAGAGTTGCATTTCTCTCATTTAAGTCTTTTCATTTTCTTCCATATAACTTGTGAATCTGTGTCTTGAACAACATGATGAAAGACACTAATATCGATAAATTGTTTCATCATCCTGATAGACTTTCTATGCATTTTTTTTTCGACTTTTAGTAGGTTTTCCTATTGACATTTTATCTCATGTTTCAACAGGATCAAACAAACTTTTATATAACACTTTCAAAAATTGAATAATCATTCACGTCAATTTGATAATCTCGTCGAAAATAATTTTCCTTTATTTAATTAACGCAAAATAAACCCCAATCAACTTCACTTTCAAACAACTTATTAGGAAGTCTTAGTTGAGTTCCTTTATATGAATTATCCAAGCCAATATTGTGGATAGAAAATAATAATAGGTAAAAGAGACATCAAATTTATGTGAAAAAAATATCTAATGAGAAGATAGAAAAGAATACAGGGCAATCATAGAGCAATGTCACTATGTTTGGAATGAACTACAAAGTCTTTTATATTTTGCCCGAACCTAAACGAATAAATATATTTTTTGAAAAACCCTAAAATTATCAAAAAGAATCATATCACTTGATTATTTTGATTTCTATGGTTACATTATTTGGACTCCTTAATGATGACGTTGACTCCAAATCAGATCCGCGAGTTTCACATCAAGGTCATGCCCCTTATAATGCCCCTTTAATCATGTTGTCGACATCATCCAAAAAATGCTCAGTGGCGACTTCTTGCTTTGACTATCAAGAGAAATGTTGCACCAATTGTCTACCAGTATATTCCTAATTAGTTTTCATGAGACCTCTATGTGCCAGCATCATCCCATGCTCATTTATTTGTCATCCATCAAACAAATACAATTCTTTATACAATACAATTATGACAATTATCATTTTTGGAAATGATTAAATTTGGTTAATAATTACAAGCATCATGTAATTTAAAAGCACACTATTTTTTTTCAAATGAAGTAGTCTATAACTTCTAAAAAATAATAGACACGTAATTTCTAAAAATCTAGATAAATAGGTGATCCTTGATTTCATCCCCATCCACAACCATTCAATGAATGTTCATGGAGATCTATAATTCTTTTTGAGATGTTGGTATCATACCTAATTAAAACCAAAAATCAATATCTAGGACTAAATATCTTTTACATTATGTTAGACAAAAAAAGGAACACAAAATGATAAAAAAAAATAGTCTATAATGTTTTGTCCAAAGTAATCCTTATTTGGAGATACTAAAATTGTGTGATTTGTTTACTTTTGGCCATGACTAGTTTGTTTTTTTCATAGTGAGATAAGCAATATTAGGGAACACATATTAAAAAGCAATTTTTTGACTCTCCTGTGAAGATTCTTCATGGCACGTTAAACTTTCTTCAGTATTGAACACCATATCTTCATGCCGAAAGGACTTTAACACAAACCGTGAAGTGTTAAAGTCCTTTTGCTTTGACAGTTTTTTTCTATCTTTTCCATCCAAACTCATTCTTTTTTTTCTCGTAGATAATAAAAAGCAAATGTTTGGATAGATCAATATTTCAAAAAAAAATTATGATGTTGGCTATAAAATAAGAAAACAATCGTGCAAAATAAGCAATAAATGCAACTAAAATATAAGAAATGCATGCAACGCACCTTCCACAACACCTCATATCCATGGACTCATTTAAGTAGTGTAAAAGAAAATAAATAATTATGGTTCAGATTAATGGAGAGATGAAGTCAACTTATTATAATGCATACAAAGTTATCATGCATGCATGTCAATTTCCCCAACATATAATATAAGCATTGCCAAGATCAAATCAAAGAGCGCTTAATTTTGCTATGTAGCTACTAGCATAAACCAAATCCAATTCCCACCTTTATTTTTTATTCTACTTCCCTTCTAGTTAAGTGTATACTAAAAAAAAGAAAATAAAAAAGATAAAAATGATTAGTGGTGGTATGTGAAAGATTTTCTACCTTTTTATAGCAAATAAAGGTATTGCTGCAATAATTATTTTGCCAATCCATGAATGATACCCGTAGATATGTGTATATGTTGTTTTCTGTAATATACTAGGTGCCTTTAGGAGTATCTATCTATTTTAGTTAAATCTTGAACTTAAACTTCCTCTCCATCGTCCAACGAAAATTAATATAACTTATATTCTTAGGTACATGCATATAAAATTTTGTCATATGAACCACCAATGGCACACAAAACCTCTGAAATCAAATGAAGCAACACTTTGCACCATTTTTTGGACATCTATATAAACAAGCATTAGTGTCCAGTACAAAATTACTACTCCACTTTATGCTACACAAACGAATGTACAATAATCAATGAAAGGAGTATCAGGCTTCGCTATTCCTTGTGCTTGAAAATTTTATTAACATTCTAGTTGTGATAAGCTCCATAATTTCTTCCCAAAATTATATTTCATTTCTAGGGAAATAAAAGAGAGATGTTTTTTTCTATATTGTTCTCTCTAGCCTCATATTCGTCCAAGGAACATTCTTTGGGTTAACAAAAGGATAATATGATTGTACAGTTCTCACATCTTTAACGTGTGAAATAAAAATAGATATGGTTTGAGTCAACCAACAGATGCACTACAGAAGAAATCACAAGTCAAAGAAACAAAATATATAATGATAAAGCCATAGAAATATTTATCTACGCAACAAGATAAAAATATAAATCTACTAAAAATAATTTCATAAGGGTATTGAGGAAAAATATTCGATAAATTATGTCGAATAATCAGATATTAAGCTAAAATTATTTATGTATATTTAGATCTAATAAAAATTATTTCTATTGTTTTGAATCCTTTTAACACACCTTCTTAGATGGAAATATCTATCTTCTGAATTTCGCTCTTCTTCTTCCACTTCGATCGTACTCGGCGTTGTGATCAATCAACTCTACATCGCATGAACGATCCGAGAGAAAAGATAGGGAAGAAGACAAAGAGAGAAGGAAAATAAAAAAATTAGGGCACACGACATTCGGCCGCCAGGAGAGAGAGAGAGAGAGAGAGAGAGAGA
>LTAE01002991.1:0-16962 GCA_001647135.1 Pontederia paniculata | reverse complement strand
CGAGCCGTTACAATTTGTCACGGGCCGTGACTACTTGAGGAATAATATTCACTTACGGGCTGTGATGAAGTTACGCAGATATGTTTATTCGTGATTTCAAGATGATTCGACGGCCAGAAAGATTCTTATTCGTCCAGAGACTTTGGAGATGTGATGTGGTCGATATTTGAGAGGGTTGAGAAGAGTTTATCACAGCCCTTGATCGCAAAAAGAGAATTTTATCATGAAGCTAACATTCAACCCTAGGAAACCCTAGGGTATATAAAGACTGTATTCAACCTGAGAAGGGGGATGCTGGGAGCCGTCAACATACACTTTGAAGCCAAAGAACGAAGATTACTTCTGAAGGGTTGCTGGACAAGGAAGAGTTGATCATCCGTGAAGGAGACGATTCGGAGTTGTTCACTTTCCAATGAAGAGTATTCCATGTTCCATCTATTGTTGGGATGAACTATTTATTATAGTTTTCTGTAATTTATCTTAGGACGAATTTGTTTTATTATATTTTGGATGATTACATGTTTTTCCAGACTTGTTATCGAGATTAATATTTATTTTTCAGATCATGTTTGCATGAGTTTAATTTCTGTATTAATCATTAACTGTGTAGTGTGATTAATTCGTTTGCAACACATGGCATGTTATTTTGATCCATTAAGGACAGAATAAGGTGTGGTCTATTAGGTTAATCCATTAAGGGTAAGTTAATAGTTTAGAAATAATTCTTATTGCATTCTGTGATCTAAATATGAGAAGTAAAACCGTTAAGGTATGCTTGTTAGATGATGATTATTTGAATAGTTGATTGATCTGTTAAGGAGAATCATACTTATGTATATTCCGAATCTATCTGAAAGAAAGTATTAAAATACTGCATGTGTAATTGTTTCTGTGAGAACTATCGGTGCTTATATGTTCCATGTTTTATCTAGGCCCTAGTCATTAATCATTCTCATTGTAAATATACTTTCTATCTTAGTTTTACTTTTCTGTTTTTGAAAATAAATCACCCATCTTATGTTTGTCTCCTATTAACCTCTAGGATTAGATAGTTATATAGTTCCTCTGGGTTCGATACTCTACTCTTTCACTTTATTACTTGTTCAACTAGTGCACTTGCTAGCATTTGAATTTGCATTGTCAGCATTTTTCGCATCATAGTCACCTCCATTGGATACTGAAAATTAGATCCTTTACATAGATCTTGATGGTAATATGACTGACTTTGTGAGTTATAATCTTGAGTATCGCTGTAGAAAAAGTTTTCTTTATAAGCCCACCAATTTGGATCTTCATCATAGTATCCATATTGCTGATTTTCTCCTTGATTTGTTTGACCATTTGAGGCATATAGATGACCCTTATTCAAATAGAACTTTTCAAAAGTATTGCTCACAATATCTTCAATCTTAGAAAATATCTAACTCTCATAGTTTGATGTTCGAATTGCTTGATAAGAATTCTGCATAACCTAGGAGCAGCTTTGATAACTCATATCCATCTTAGCCTCTACCTTCTCATATACATTCTTTTTAGCCCCTTATTCTTTTTCTCTTCAATCTCTCTTTTTCACAAATTTAGAACCAAGAATTTTCTGCACAGTTAGAACTTGGCATGCAAAATAAGTGCAGTATTAACAATATTAAAGGATAACTAACACTAAGAAAGAAAAAAAATGAAAGAACTGATTACAAAAAGGAAAAATCAAAATGAAAGAAGAAAGGCGGATTACAAACAATGATACTCGAATATAAATAATGAAAGTAAATGATTCAGCTCGGTACCGAACAAAGAATTGAATGTGAAAATTCAAAATTTCCCAGCAACGGCTTCAAAAACTTGATGAGCAGAAATTGTGTTCTAAAATAAAGGTGGTACCAGGTTATAGAACGTCAAGGCTTGACAACTATGGACCTGGGGGCATCTGGGGGCACCTGGGCAGAAACAGGATATCAACAAGTCATAAAATTAACTTAAACATATGCGGTTATCCTTGTAGTATTTTAGGTTCGAATCCACAGGAAAATTAGAATTTCACAATGCAATCACTTTATTCTACCACGAACTAAAATCAAGGAAAAAGATATTTTGTACAAAAATTTAGATAAACTAGGACTAAAATCTGAAAAAGGAAATAAACAAAATACTTTTGGTGTTTTTAGATTTAAGGTGAGTAAAAACAGAAGCAGTATGAAGGAAGTCGAATCACTCAAATAGGGAAAGCAGTCAGGACATGAGAATCATTTTCGAATCCTACTTGCTAATGACCATGCTCAAATAATGTTGACTTGAGATATTAAGAAATCAAACCCAGCTACTCTCGCAGTCAAGACTTAAACTTAAATCCCAAGAGGCTTCTCGCATAACTCTCTCGATGTTATGGATAACCCCTCTCCAATCAACCCTAGGTATTCGTATGAGCCTCTCAGTCTCATACAAATACCTTAGACGAAGGGGTTTAACCTCTCGGTCCCGACCCCATGTTGATATTATAAAATCCACACTTCGTTAAAACCCTACTTCCCTCTCGGATCTTTGTAAAATCCTTACAACAAATCCTTCCCTCTCAGGACAGGATTGCTAGAAGATATGAATGACATTTCAACTATAAGATGACAAAGATCGATAAGGACTAGCTACAACTTTACCTCGATGGAGAAGGTTTAGCCTCTCGGTCCCAACCTTCCATCAAGGATAAAACAACAAATAGCTCACAACATTCGAATTCAATATGTGCTAAGCACCATAAGTAAGAACTACATACTATATATTCTTGAGCCTCTCAGTCCCAACCTCCATTGAATTTATAGTTTGCAGTTCGCAGCATAAAAATCAGCACATATACAAAGTACATAACACAAGAAAAGATTGGAAAGTCGAACGAAAATGCAAATGCATTAAAATATAAGTTCATACAACAAGTAGGTATTCTCAAATCATCTCATGTCCATACCTAAGTTTTTAGCCTCTAACATCATCACACACATCACAACTAGAATAATACCAGAGTTTATCATTGGAAATTAATTCAAGTAAAATCACAAAGCATAAATCAATGATGCTCCCAAAATCTCAGCACGAAAATCCTTCTTCTTCAGCTCTGGTTCTTTTCTTCCTTCAGCAATGATGACGACTTCTCCCATCTTCCTCTCGGATGTGGAGCAGAACCCCTTTCTCTTCTTTCTTTTTGCCCTTTTATCCTCTTCCTTTTTTCCAATCATTAGATGTCATTTATCCCTTGCATAACCCTACCAATATTCCCTGGAAGCAGCCAAGGAACCTTCTTCATTTGGACTACAAAAGCTGACAGAGGAATTTGCAGATTCTATTTCATATTTATCTTCTAGTGACGTTTGGCATGTAGTGGCACGTAGGTACCCCCAGGTCTAGTTTTCGGCATAGGTACCCCCAGGTCTAATTTTCTGCACAAATGTTGTTTGGCCTTGGATAAATTTTTGCAGGAGAAATCAAGCATTAATCATTAAGATCTTTACTCAAAAGAGTCTTTCGAACGAAAATATGTATTTATGCCCAGGGAATTTCAAATGATGCAAATGTTGTAAAAAAGTGTGGCAATATATGTAAATGATGCAGAATTTCATGAAAAAGTGTAACCTTCACATATAAAAATGGGGAGTGAATTCCCTATCATCATAGGTGTACAAATTCATTCGTATAATTAGATTGTTGGATCGAAGATGATAAAGAAAGAATAATTAATATAATGACACTAAAATGAAGTTAATTGCATTTAGATAAAAAGGGATACTTGATTAGCCAAATAGGAACATAACCTAATTCCTATTCATTTATTTCCTTTTAATGTAGAATTGTGGGAAGTTTTTTGTCAAATTATGATATAAAAACATTATCTATTACTCTAGAAATATTATCATAGTCATGCTGGATTGGTTGTTAGCTCCAAGATTGTTCTCACAAGTACAAGGAATGTCCAAACATCATATAGGACTCTTTTTATTAAATTGTTGCACATTTATTTGCAATAAATTAAGAATTTATTGCTTAATATTAATGGTTATTTATATTTGGTAAGATTTTATGCAAAATTATTGTTGTGTATATATTTGTTCCAAGAAGATTTGTGCATCTGGATGATGATGATGATGATGATGATGATGATGATGATGATGATGATGATGATGATGATGAACGCTTGAAATGCATGGACCAAAGTTGAATGAAATCTATTTCATTTGGACGGATATGAGGCTAGAGAGAATATTATAGGAAAAAAACATCTCTCTTTTATTTCGCTTCAAATGAACGATAATTTTGGAAAAAAATATTATGCAGCTTATGACTGCATAATATCTCCAAGATTGTTATCGCGTTACAAAGAAAATCAAAGCCCAATACTCCTTTTATTGATTGTTGTAGGTTCATTTGTGTCAGCTAAGAATATAAGTTATATTCATTGGATGATGGAGAGAGTTTGAGTTCAAGATTTGTATGAAGTACATAGATACTCCTAGATCCACTTAAGTATGCTATAGAAAACAACAGAGATGCATATCTATGAGTATCCTTCATGAATTTATTGGCAAAAGAACTATTGCAACTATATCTTTAGTAAACTTTTCACCATATCACCTATTATCATTTTTTTCATTTTTCTTATTTCCATTTTTAGTATACATTTTGAAGGTGGGAAGTTTTTTGAAGTTTGTTCTAATAAAAAGGAGCAATTGTGATTTAGTTTATGCTAGTAGCTACAGTGCAAATTTAACCGCTTTTTAATTGATTTGATCTTGGCGATGCTTATAATGTATGTTGGGGGAAATTGGCATGCATGCATGGTAACTTTGAATGTATTATAATTAGTTGAGTTTATATCTCCAATAATCTAAACCCTAATTATTTTTTTTTCTTTTACACTACCTGAATGAGTCCATGGATATGAGATGTTGTGGAAGGTATATCCAAAACTTTATAGCTGACATCATAATCTTTTTTTTTGAATTGTTGATATATCCAAAAGTTTGTTTTTTTATTGTCTAGGAGCAAAATGGAATGAGTTTGGACGAAAAGATAAAAGAAACTGACAAGGCAAAAAGACTTTCAAACACTTCATGGTCGGTGAAGGAGTTTATAGGGCGTGAAGCCATGGTTCAATACTGAATAAAGTTTAATGCGCCATGAAGACTCTTCATAGGACAGTTTTAAAAATTTATTTGCTAATAACAACAAAAAAGTTTCGTCACATTCGTTCATAAATTATTGCAATCCCGATATAAAACTATCTTTAACCAATCATTTTTTTAAGTTTTATAAATTAAAAATACCCATAATTTATTGCTAAAATGTTGCTACCTCATCATTGGTTTGCCACTTAATTGTTTTGCATGTCGTAGCTAACTAGTCATTACCACATCATTGTTTTGTTGTTAATATGTAAGTTGTTATTGAATCTTAGTATTTATTGTTGTCATTAAATTTTCGTTAATCTATCTTTAGTTCATTGCTAATTATGTAGATAAATGAAAAACTATTTATATCATTCACCTTAAGAGTTTATTACACACGCATAAATAGTAAATTTTCAAGTTGATACAAACATTGATAACAAAAATACAAGTTCCAAAGTTTAAAGATGCATAATACAACAAAGTTTAATGTTCCAAACTCAAACACTAACTTTGCAAGTACTCATGTACAATAGAGAACTCTAATCTCCAGATAGAGGAATGGTTGGTGTAGACTTGTCGCAAATCAAACTCAACACCTCTAATAATAACGGCCTAATCCTATCATCCATTACCTCTCACATAAACTCCCTCGTCACATACATAGTCGTAGGAGTAGGTGTGGCTACTAAACTTCACAAAGGACTAGTGACAAAAGAAGCTCTAGCAGCCAAACGCAATCTGCCTAACCCACGAAGTTGTCCCTCTTTAATAAGTTCTACAACTTCTTCCAATACCTGCTCGTTGACTTCGAGGTAATATTCACCATTATCCCTACCAACAAATCATATGACTCCTACCAACAAGAATAATTAATCACCATACTAGAAAATATAAGAAAAATATTTGAAATTAGTGTTACAAATGAACCGCAACTTCTTTTGCTTCCTCCAAAACGAATTGGTTGGTATTCTTATTGGTGTTAACTTCTTGATCACCTTACGAAAACTAATCTTGAAAAATTAAAAAATAACATACATAGATCACATTTGAGACAATTTTGCAATATTGAAAAAGTAATCCTTACAAAAATTAATTTTGCAATTTTTAGAAAATTGCAAAATTATGAAAATCAATTTAGACAACTCCTACATCTATCACATCTAAAACATTTTAATTAGAATTTTTTTATCATAAGATCCAAAATCTAAAAAAATAAATAAAAAATATTGTTTTTCATTTATGCTCTATGAACTCAATGGATCCTTCGCAATGGCATTGCCACATTCGACTTAGATAATCTATTATTTTTTTATCAATCATTGACTTCTCCTAATATTTCAGTGATGCCATGTATTCAAATGTTAAGTGCCAAAAAAATATAAACATCGAATTAAAGAATAAAGTTATTTTTCAATTTTCCTAAAGAGAAGATCAAACTTCCTTTGAAATACGTGGAGCAGGTGTATCCTTCGATTCAAGAATGTTGTCTTCAGTGGAAATCCTTGCATCATGACGATAATTAAATAATACTTCTCTAAATTGAGTAGAAGATATAGTATTAAATACATTCCTTATTACAACATCAGATGATCCTCCTCCAGCTTATACTTGATCAAAAATAAATTGATATTAGTTTGTAAATAAATAAAATGAAAAATACAATAATGTTACCTTAAATGTAATGTACATCATCTAGATAACTCAACGGATTGTCCTTCCAATAAGGACATCCTATAAGAAGTCGGACTCGTTAATGTCACAATGGATGCATCCTGAGATGAAAGTGAGACTTAAGTTTATTAATGAATGTCATTTTATATCTATTCATTAATACAATAATAAGATTTTAATAAGATTTTAAGAATAATATTTTAATAAATTAACAATTATCAATTGATGACATTTTTTAATTTCATTCACCATAATCACGTTAGATGGTATTACATTTTAAGGATCAGTTAGGTTGAATGACATCGAAGATCCAATATGAATGTTATTTGAAAATTTATGTTAGAAACAATATATAAGTTTTAAAGGAGAAAAATAATGAAATAAATTATCTTACTAAAGTTATCAAATATTACCCTCTTGAGTGGCAAAGCCACAAGATATTATCCTCCTAAGGAGGTATACACTTGTGACATGACCGATGCAACTCCCACAACCACGAGGAGCATAACATGTGATGTTCATGAAATATTGTTCATAGCATGTAAAGTTCATAAAATTTACAAACGTCTTAAAATTTAGTTTGTAAGATTTTGTATATTAATGAATAATATAAGCATTTGTAATTTCATAACTTATCTCTTCAATTGTTTGAAAATGACTCATATATTTTTTCTTCAACCTCATCATCATACTCATCTTTCACTTCAAGAGGATGACAAATCTCATTAATATTACTTCTTTCATAGGACCATTTATATCAAATAATATTGCTATTTTATCATCATGGTATAAATTTATTATTCTCGTAATTTGATCAATAATATAATAATCGGCATGTGGCATATCATCAAATATAATACCTTCAACATTCATCGTTTACTCAACAAACAATTTGTTCTTTACTTTGCATGTCGTCCTCCATTCATAAATACTCCCTTTAGATAAAGGATATTTCATATAGTGAACTTCTTGTTCTTGCTCAGCTAAATCGATCGTTTCATTAGAATGAATACTTAATTTACATATTACATTGATCAAACCATCGGTATCATCGATCTTAACAAAATTTTGAGGATCAAACCAATGATAATGCAATATCAAAACATTCATGTCTCCAAGATATGATAATTCTATAATTTTTATGATAACACCTTAATAATTCAATTCATTTTCGCCGTATAAACAATCCTGAACAAAAATATCATTATTCATTGTAGATTTGTTTTTTTCCATATTCTTTAGTATAAAATCTATAATCATTGACGATGATATCTTTATAAGTTGACATTTTTTTATCCATAACTCAAATTTCTAATGTCTTTACTTGTTAGTTTGTCATCATGCACCTACTTTGTAAGCCAAGTTGAGAATTATTCATCTCAAATTTGCAAAAGTTGATCATCTGCGATATTACAAGCCAGTTGTCTCTAGAAATCTTTGGATTCAATATGCAAAGAAACATTGATATAAGAATTGTGAATAAATTAATCTCTATATAAGATTCTTATTTTAGATAAGGCTTCACTTTCGAAATGTTAATGAAGATATAACTCTTCAAAATCAATAAATCATTAATGTTTACATAAATTTATGATTTCTCCTAATTGGATGTGCTAGAAACTTGAAAATTGATGAACCATCTCTATTAGTTTCTTCTCCCCCTCTTCATTTCGTTGAACATGGATCACCTTGTTTGAACTTCAAGTTCAAAGTACAACATGTGAAATTAGAAACTTCCTTAAAGATTTTTTAATTTTTGCCTTAGTTTTGTTGTCTTATTCTTTAAGTATAACATGCATCTCTCAAATGGATACAACCAATGAAATTTACTAGGCCCCCAACATTTGCCTCATAGGCAAGGTGAACGACAAAATGTTCCATGACATCATAGAATAATGGTAAAAATATATTTTCTGCTTTGCATAAGGTAATTATCATAAATGATTCCAAACACATCATGTTATCTTTACGTATGCATATATTTTTTAAGAAATATGATGAATCCAGTGAGTGTGTCTTAAAGGTTTAGGTAAAAATTCTCGAAAGGTAGTAGAAATTGATTCATGTGTCTTAGTCGTCAATATCCTACCACCTACAAGATTGACACAATGAGATATGTTAAATGCATACTCGTCTGGAAACTTCAGTTGTTTTATCTGTTGTTTAGTAATTATTGCATAAGTAGCTTTTGACTTTATACACTTTTTGTCTTCATCCCGAATATGTTACCCTATTCAAGATTGACACAAAGAATTTCCATCATGTCACATGGAGTGCTCGATTGGCAATAATATTAAGTGACAATCAAACCAACACATTTTTCTACCATGTTTCAAGTGAAAAGGGTGTGTGTTTTTCTCACAAATAAGACAAGTTTCCCTATAGTGCTCCAATTATTTAACATTCCATACACAGGAAAGTCATTTTATCATCCTCAATGTTGTCACTCTAATTACAAAGTTTTTCTTGTTTTCAAGTTGTCGTGAGTATCTTTTGTGTCTAGTTCCAAGAAAAAAGAAAATAAATCGAATTTGGTGCTCTATGATGTGTGAGGTCTCATTGATGTCAATTCCTTATGTGGCAATATATATTTTATTACTTTTATTGATGATGTTTCATGATAAAATTTGTAGATATATTCTATAAAACACAATATCATGTACTTTTGATATTTCAAAACTTTCATGTCATGATGGAAAAAGAGGCGAGAAACAAATTGAAGTATATTCGCACTGATAATATTGATGAATTTACATCTCGAATGTTCAAAAATTATTGCTCAAATCATGAGGTTAAATATGAAAAGATAGTGCTTGGAACTTTATAGCATTAAAGCGTTTCTAATAACCATTTTAGACAAAATCAGATATATACTAAGGATGCCTAAGTTGTCAAAGCCATTTTGAAGTCAAGCTGCAAATATTTACTGTTGCCTGATTAATATGTCTCCATCATTTTTTTTTAAATTCTGATACTCTTGAGCAAGTGTAGGCTGGTAAGAGTATTTTTTTTTATGTTGCACTTTAATCTAATGAAAGGCCTAAATAGAGTTTAAGTTAAACTAAACCTAATTAACTTGGCTATTTGAGTTGGAGTTAGATTATATCATCCAAATGAAATAAATAGGACTTCTTGTTAGAGGGTTGGAAGAAAAAAGAGGAGTCTCAGATATATGAAGAGAAAAAAAAGCTCTTGATGTTTTTAGTCTCTAGATGATATAGAAAGAGAGGGACTGATCTCTCTTAGTGATGAGTGAGAAGAAGAAAGAGCTTTTGATAAGATGAAGATGTTTTTTAAGAATAAAAAATCAACAACAGAATGTAAGAAAGGGTTTCTGAAGATTTCTTAATACTATGATCATAGAAAATCATAATAATCAGGTGATATCGTTCATGTTGATTACTTCAAAATTTTTCAAAGGATATCTATTGATTTGTTTCTTTTGAATTATTATTTCGGGTTTATGCAAAATCTTAAATACGACGAATACATCATTAAAGGTTGCTCCAAAATGTCATCACAAGTACACAAGAATTCAGTTATCGCTTCTTTCTATTAACTTGTGTATTTATTTGTTCAAGAACCCTTCGATAATTCATTTTCGTGTGACACATTGAAGAAGCATTTAGTGCATATTAATGGTTCATTAATATATAATATTAAATTTTATATAATAATGGTTGATTGTCATTAAAAATTATAATTTGGAATGATAGCTGTCTAGAAAGCCTGACATATTAGATCAATTTCTTATGAATGAGGAAAATATATGGAAAATCACATTAATGTACAGCATTTATTGGCGAATAAAGGAGCATATAGAGCATTTATATCATCGAGAGAGCAATCAATTAATTTATGGCTCCATTGGCTATAAAGGGAGCGATAGGCCCCCCCTCATCGATCATCACATCAGTAGTTATTTTTAGTTATTTCCACACTAAGTGATAACTGTTGAATAGATGGGGATAATTGTAGATGAGAAGTAGAGCCAAAAACATAACAACAAAGTGGGGAAGTTTATCTCCATTTGCAAAACAACAGTTAATTTGGTTTCTTCTCCTAGCTGTTTACGTGCATGCATGGTGGAGGCAGGAGATGTGTATGCATGACATCTTTGCATCTCTGTGAGATGCTGAGGGCATGCGCCATGCCCAGTCAGGGGGTGTTCTACTTTCCTCTCTGCCACACGGTGCTGGTGGTCCTCTCTTTCCCTCCATCTTTGCTTTTTTTTTTTCCTTTCTTATGCTTTTCTTTTATCGTTTATCTTTTATCTTTTATCACATGGCATTCACAACGCATGTGATATTAGAGCTGCTTATTTTGTGTTATTGATGTCAAGCATTTGTATAATGGGCCAAATTCATATATTATCATACGAGTTTTAAGGAGGGCTACTTTTTAAGTACGTAATTTAAAGAAAAATTTTCGTTCCTTCGATGCTGATTGAATTAACTAAAAAAGGAAAAAATAAAATTCTTTTTTGTTTGGATTGAATGATTTCTTTATGTTATTTTTTTTGGGAAGACTTCTTCATGTTACTTTATTTGCGTTGGTTTGATGTTTACTAGTTTTTCTTATACATTTAGGGTATCATACAAGCAGAAATTCTGAGTCAAGAGTTGGTTACCAGTGATCTCCCGCGATATTCAAAAAGGCTTCGCTACAATATATATAGAAAGGTATAATTACCTGAAATTTTCTTCCATATGTTTCATTTTGTTGATGACTGATTAAGTTACGAAATGATACCTTGATAGATAAATTCTAGTAAGGTTCACAACTCTTCCTATCAAGGTCATGAAGGAGTTAAAGATTGAAGGATTCTAAGATTGGATCGTGAGATATTATGTGTAGATAAAATATATTCTAAAAGTTTTGTAAGTATTCTTTTAAAGTAATTTTCCAAAATAGAACGCCCTAAAAAGATCTTCATAATAGAAATTCATTTTTTAGTAGTCCATCCATAGGCATAAATAGAACATTTATTTGTTTAAAATACAAATAATAACAGAGGATAATGATTAAACTATATCTTGCTTTTCAAGTATTTTGCTAATAGAAAAAGGCTTTAGGATTGATTCACATAGGATGAAGAGGTTCCGGGAGGTTTTTTTTACAATGGCATAATGGAGGTGATGTGAGAATTTTGCATATGTTCTTTCTTTATCAAATGAGTTAGCTTGCATTTGTCTCTAAGAACCCCAAATTATTTTCCTTGTAGTTGCGGTTACGAGATCATCAGCATGAGGAGTTGTGGATGTTAGCATGTTCCATGGCGAACATCACTCTACATCCAGAATCAAATGTAAGATCTAACTAGAAAGAACTGTATGCCAAACTCATCTAACACCTCTCTCTCTCTCTCTCTCTCTCTCTCTCTCTCTCTCTCTCTCTCCAGTGTTAAAACTTATGTAAACAATCACAATGTGAGTCTAAATTTTAGTTAATTTTGATAGCAAACATGTGATGTTGATACGACTATGGACTCCTGCATCATGGAGCCGCCCAGACGCAGTGTCTCCTCAAAGACATCCACGACCTTCTCATGCTAACATTATATGGCTAGTTTCTCTATTCAATGTAAGAATGCAACTAAAATGCCTTCCTCCCTCGGTAACAACTCATCTCAGTTGTTGGTCTTGGCTTTCTTTCTGTTGTTTCATTTGTATTCGGGCTTGTGATTCTGATGTTTGTTTCAGGATATCGGATACGCGCGTGCATGACTTTAGACTACAAGTGATCAGGTGGACTTGAAGTTCTGAGACAACAAAGCTGCTCGATCAAATAAATAAAATACAACAGTAAAACTTTAATGCTGGTGATTGAGAATTCAGCCGATTATATATACCGATGAAGAGAAGAAGATAAGAAGCCAAGGCAAAAGGTACAAAGACTGCTCAGAATGATCTCTCTCAGAAGACCTGTACGAATGGCAAACAACAAAACTGCTAGAAGCAAGGTTATCATGTCTTGTAAAATCATATGTGATCATTATTTCGGAGGTTCTTTTAGATTAATTCTACTTTGTAATGTTTCCTTATATATGTAAAATTGAAAGAAAAATGAAACAAGTTGCAGCCACTCTCTTCTATGCATCTTTCTTTTTCTTTCTCATTTGCAATTCCTGACAATTTTCAATTTGAGTGTTTTAAACAATTTTGCTAATATAATTGTTATTCGATGAATACCTTTCTTATTGTACATATCTCTTTTTTCACTCAATTGATGCAACGAAATAATCATCCAAATTATCAACTCAATTAGGTAACAGTATACGGCTGTATATTTATTATATCAAGGGGTCCAACTCCAAGTGAAGGCCCATTAAGCAAATAAAAAAAATTTCACTCTGGATGATTGATCTATATGAATTTAAAATATGTTTAGAAGGTTGCTAAATATAAACTCATAATTATCTTCATATTTTATCCATATGGTACTAATCTCTAGTTTTTTATCTTAAGTTTTTACATTATTTCACCTTTAGGACTTAAGATTGAATCGTTCGGTCCAAGGTCCTTGTGGGTACCTTGTAGGTAGTCTATGTAAGACTCCTGGTTTATTCTAAAAGTTATTTATTTATTTTAGGTCATTGGCTCGCACAAATTTAAGACACGTATGAAAAAATGAAAAGAATTATTATGTATATGCTCATGATTATTATTGTGTTTTGTCCACGTGAGATTAAATTTTGACTTTTTTTTGCCTTGGGAGACAATGGAAAACGTTTTTATGATTTTAAACATATTTTAAATCGGTGATGAACCTAAACCATGAATTTTGCATCCACCCTAGATCTAATTAGAAAGGAAGTGTTTTTCTTTAACACTTCAAAGGAACTAAATGTTTATTTGGATAGAGGAGGTGTTGATAATGTCTTGAATCTTAACTCAGTGGAAACCCATATGACCCCCTGCGCATCATAGCCGTCGAATATTTGGGGCGGCGAAGCCGCCCGTCCCCTACGGGGGTCTCGCTGATCTTGTATCATATACTGTTTTACACAAATTGGGAGTTCATATATAAACTCCCTAGGGTTTGGGTTATTCTGTATCTTGTATCATCTACTGTTTTACCACATCAAAGAAAGAACTCCAGCCGCCGCCGAGGACGTAGCCCAATTAATGGTAAACCTCGTAAATCTGTGTGTCTTCTGTGTGTATTGATTTCTCTCTCTCGCCTATTTTTCATAACAGGAGGAAACAAAAGGGAAAAGAGATAATGAAGAGTAAAACTATTTAAAATTAATTAATTAATTAATTAATTAATTAATTAATTAGGAAAGAAAAAGGAAACATTTATTCAAATATTCGTTACCTTTCTTTCTTTCTCAATCACACTCATAGTCATTGATTGAAGTGAGGCATTAGGATGAGTGAAATATTTTGAGGATTATGATTGTTTGCTGGCTGTGAGTTCTTTTTTTTCCCTCGTCTAAGTTCCCATTTATCTAATTGCATAAGTTGAGAGTCATTTTTAAACAATCATCTCGAACTTTACATGAATGCTTAGAACTTTACATTATATGAATTTTGCGATGTTTAGAACTTTACATCAAATTTCTCTCTCAGCAGACACTCGGTAAGTCTAAGAATTTTATCATACATTCAGCGATTATTTTTTCTCTCATTATTACTTGCCAATCTCAGCTTTTTGCTCGGGAAAAGAAATATAAAAATAAGTTATTAAGCTGCAGTTTGGTTAGGAAACATGAGCTTCTCAAAATTCAACCAAAATAGTGTGAAGAATTCCTTCTTCGACAAACAATCCCGAATTGAAGTAATCGAGAGGTCAATTAATGTTGGTATCATACGACAATCTTTTACCAAAGAATTATTATTTTGATTTCAAATGAAGAGCAAAAGAACATAACAAGGAATTGGATTTTATGTAATAAATCAGAATGAGTAGTGGGCCCCAATCCCACCCAAATGACCTCTAATTGGACTCTCAAACCCACTAAGAAGCCCTCACCCAATAATCTAATGACTTGCCCACTAAATCATGAGTATAAAACACCTCTCACCATCTCTCTTCACCATTTTCTGGTGGTTGCATTATTGAATCCGTCCACAACCTTGGAGCAACCAGCATGAGGTTCATTCATCCCCAATGTGCAGTAGAGGAAGAGAGAGAGGTCATAGATGAAAGCAAAGGGGAAATGGAGCAGCAACATGGTACAAGAAGAGGGAGATGGTGATGGATCTTCAAGGCAAAACATAAGAGAGTGGAAAACTATAGAAGATATGTAAGGGGATAACTTAATCCTTCTTATTTATGATTATGAATGAATTAAGATAACTGTTATTGCTAAGTATAGAAGATCATGGATCCATATGGATGATTGTAGCTAATGAGATATAGCAACTTGTTGTGATTCTGTCCAGATTTCGTATCTTTTCTTTTGAAGTCAGTTTGGCTAGGCAATAGTTGTCCAAAAATCATGAATGATATGTCAAAACATAGATATTGAAGTCTGATTTGCACAGCAATTAATTTCAACTCATTCTGTGTAACGTTTCCAAACTCGCATCCCGCCACGTGGTCAAGTTGTGGACCTGGGGACGCTACTCTGTTGCCTTATGCTCTGACCCTTTGACTAGTCAACAAAAAATTGCAGAATAAATGTAGGAAAAGAAATAAGATTGAGATGACCAAAGGGTCCAATAGATAAAATGCGGAAGATAAATAGATAAAGAGTCTACATGTCTCTCAACCACAAAGAGTGCAATATCCTGGCTGGTAGTCATACAACTCAATAAACCAACAATAGAGAGACCTAATGATAAATTAGACGCAAAGGTTCATCCATGTGCAGATAGTATCCACCACGAGCATCAGCTGTCGCGCACACCACCAGCAGCAAGAATGCACCACAACCTAGTTACTTGTGGGATTCAACATAGGAGAAATAATATCCCATGAGCATACAACACTCAGTATATAAGGCATCAAGTACATAAGATAAGTAATAATCATTGGCATGAATAAGGATATCGAGATGGTATTAAATCAGGCTTGTGTACCGTGACAATGATCATTGGTAAAACAAATAGAATTTAAGCCTGCCAAGTATATATAAAGGTATAATTCTACTCTCCTGGAATAACATCAGGAGTTCATACCTATCATCTACCTTGGAACAACATCATGTAAAACTATCATTATCCTGGGATAGCATCAGGAATAAAACTACCCTGGAACAACATCAGGGAATGACAATATCCTCGAACAGCATCAAGTAATATCTCATGTTCTGGAACAACATCAGAACATAGATATGGTCAACATATCCATGAACAACATTAGGATTATATTTCTGCCCTGGAACAACATCATGACATAAACAAGATACATGAAATCATGTATTAGTGCAAGTACTTTAATCTGAATTTCTTTAACAATCTTGGATCTTATCCTATTATTTTGTTCAGGTGACTTTGGGGTAAATTAATTAAAAGCTCATGAGTCTTTTAGGTACGCCGACTGCCAGTGGTGGTGCACTATCACGGCCAATACCCAAAAAGGGGAGGATTCGTTGAACAGCGGGAGCAGGCTGAACAACAGGAACCAGGTAGCAGCCACGCTACCCGCCCTATATATTAACTCTAGCGGCTCATAAACAATGGTCGGCGTCCTACTGGTGTTATTAATCTTGCACCCTTACCTCAATAGGGTCCTTAGGTATTAAATCAAGGATTTAGTTCTGTCAACTGAGTCTAGAACGCAGGCCATGTGGTCAGAATACGGCCCGTGTCCGATCGGCCACGTCAGTATGACACAGTCCCTATGCTGTCTAGGGTTTTCCGCCGCCACATCCGTCTCGTTCGCCTAGCCCTTGCTCTACGTCGTTGTACGCGCTCTGCGTCCAACCCAGCACGCTCCGTGTCCCCTTGAGTCTTCTGCGCCGTGTCGCACGTGCGTCATCTACCGTGTACCGCCATGTGTCGTGTCATCTGCTGCGACATGTTCCGTGTCCGAGTCACTGGCTGCTCACCGCGTTCGTCTTCACGCCTCGCGTCACCTGGTCGTTTTTGGAGATTCAACACGGGCAGTAACTAGGATGGAGCGGACCGTAGTTTTCTAGGGTTTCGCGCCGCCACTGTGTCCTGTCGCCTATCAAACCGCGCTCGTCATGCAT
>LTAE01002990.1:13070-35974 GCA_001647135.1 Pontederia paniculata | reverse complement strand
AGTTCAAGTGGGGACTTCACCTAAGCAGCGGTCGACCAAGGCTAGAGCAGCGAACGATCGGAGAAGTAGGTGAAGGTACTATACTTGCATTAATGGCTAGTTTTCTGGGAGAGAGAATTAGGTCTTTAGTGCAGAGTATATATTATAATCCCAAGAGTCTTGGGAAGTAATTTTGGCAAAATACTGAGCGAGTGCTTTGAGTGATAGAAAGCCTTAGTTCCCCTTTTATGATTCGAGTGAAGAATTCAGGATAGAAGGGACCAAGAGTTCTTGAGATTTGTGAGAGTTTATCTCCTTGTCCTACATCTAGACCATTCAGATGCAACAATGGATTTAGGTTCATCATATTCAAATCAGAAGTGTTCATACACAAAAGGTCTTGGTTTCCTTTTGAGACTTGAATTACTATTGAGAAGAATGGGTGCATGATATGTTGCATCTCTATGTTGAGGTACAAGTGTCAAGTCTGGATACTGAAGCAAACATAGTTAATCAAAGCCCTATCCAATATACACAGTATACGAGCATTTCCTTGTATGTTACTACACCAAGTGAATTGTGGACCAATGAGAGGGACATCAATTAATCCTTGGTCTAAGATTAGTTCTCTTAAGTTCCTAATAGATTTGACTAATCTAAAGGAGCTTCCTCCTTTTTTATCTTCAAGTTGAGTAATACAATTCATATATCCTATGAGGATCCATAGTATATTGTTCATGTTAAGACTTTTTAGGTTTTGCCACATTTGATTCCTCTCACTGGCTTGGGTACTAGCATAAATACAAGTGAGAAGAATAGAAGATGTGTTATATGTCACTATAGCATGCAAGTATTGAGGGGAGTTAAAGATCGAGGTTACCCGGAGTTGTGGGGAGTTCCATGCAAGGATGATTCCTCCTACAGCTCTCGTACCCTCTACAAATGTACCCGTCTAACTTCATCCTAGTCTTTTAATGATTTTTTTCTTATTTGACTTTGTTTGTATGAGTTTCCAAGAGAACGATAAGATATGGTGAATGAACTTGATGAGATCCTTCAAGCGGCCCCTCACTTTGCTCCTGAAAGCACCGCAACGGTTCCAAGAGAAAATCTTCATCTAGATGGACGATGTTGGGCAGGAAGAGAATCCCTGTCCTCCTTAGCCTGTAACACATGTTTACTCTTGTTAGCAAGATGGTTATCATTATGAAAAATTACCTTTTCACGTTTGTGTGCTCCTGCTTTCTTCTTGCTTTTAAGCAGGGGCAGTGGGGGAGAGTAATGTTGCTTAGCCCTCCGATTTCACTTCCTTTCCACTCGAGTGAAGGGAGTAAGATCTAGGTCGATCTATTCTTCCCCAGAATCCTCTTGGGAATCTGAGTATTCCTCCACTTGTTGTTTAGATAGTAGGTGATCTACCACCATTAGTGCGACCTCCTCATGTGTCTTCCTCGGCACCTCTTCCATGGCCTGAGGTGGGGTGGAAGATCTATAGTTTACAGGAGGATTATTGTTAGAAATGGAGTCACGTGGAGTAGGAGGGTGATAATTGCTTATTCAGACATATTTTCCGGTGTATATTCAGCATAGTTTACATGCATTTCACTATCATAATCATGCATTTTTTTCCTTTTTATTCATTTTATCTTACTTAATGAGTCAGAATCTACATAATGTGTATTTTCTATGTGCCTAAGGGTTGTTGGCCGCATGGCAGAGTAAACACCAAAGAAAATGGCTAATTATTAGAAAAGTGAGCTTCAATCGCAGTCGTGACGTTTTCGTCATGGGCCGAGCCATGACATCACCTGTAGAAAAGTCCTAGCTTCGGTTACGGCCGTGACAATTCTATCACAGGCCATGGTAACATTTGAGAAGAAATGCCACTTTGATCATGGTCGTGATTCCCAAATCACGGGTCATGATATCCTAAAAGAAAGATTGTCATTCGGTCACGTTCCTGTCGCAGGCGTGACGCGCTTAATCTGTTCGGTCACGACCGTTCATGACGCATTATGAAGATAAAATCAAATGTTCGGCCACCACCGTGATTCCCATATCACGGGTCATGATGCATGTGTGGCCATTACATTACTATTCGGTCACGGCCGTGACTTCTCTGTCACGGGCCGTGACGCACACCACGTATAAAACCAACCTTCGGTCACGGCCATGACATTTATGTAACAGACGGTGACAATATGCGGGATTTTGTAAATAATGTGATTTTTGTTGTTGTTTTGGATGGTTCTGATTTCCTATCAAACCCTAGTTTACTCCTGGACGATTTCATCAAGCCAAGGCCTCTTCATCCCTATAAATAACACCCAAAACCCTAAAGAAAAGATGCTTGGAGCCTATAAGAGCCTACATAAGGAGAAGACGAAGTGTTGTAGGATTTTGGAGACGATCGTCAAGAACTTCAAGGTGTAATTATTCTTTATTAATTTATTTATAATTATTTTTGTATATCTTCTCCCACATATACAAAGGATGAAGTCTCATGTTGTAATCTAGGGTTATTTCTTCTTGGAGAACTTTTCATGTGAAAAAGGGAAACTGAGAACCCTCAATCTTGTCGATATTAAGTTCAATTATTTTTCAATCTCCTGTGCATGATTTGTTGGGCTTTTTTCTTAATGCTTTTCCTTGATTTATGATTTATGATTTATGAATGAGTTATCATCTTGGATAAGAATAACCTATTTGTGATTTATTGGATTTTGGAATTGATTTTACATTGCATGCCACATCTAGTGTCATCTTGGATAGAAACGTTGGATTTGAGGACTGTGAAATTGACATCCTTAATAGGAACAACCCTCAGTCCATGTTTTATAGCTTAATGTAATTCAAAATCCTAATAGGAATATTGGCATCCTGGATAGGACTAATTATTTTTATTAGATTTGATTTAGTGGATGCGTCGTGGATAGTACATCTAAATTTTATTAAATTTAATCCTCTTGAGAGAGGCTAAAAACTGAATTTGATAAATTAAAACACAGATTTTTCTTTACTTTATTCATCCTAGTCAAGTGCTCAAGTCATCAAAATTTTGATACTTCATTGTTAAATCTTTACCATTATTTTACTCTTTATTTTTACTTTGATAAATAATTAAATCATCAAAACCAATGTACCTGTATCATTAATGTATTGTGTTAGACAATGGTAGAAAAAATTACTCATGGGTTCGGCACTCTATTCATCTTCTCTATTACTTGATACGACTAGTGCACTTGCTAGTGACTTTTCATGTATACTTAGCACGCATCAGAGGGGCATGGTCGCGGGTTGGTGATTGTATTCACGTGATGCATCGATAAATGGGAGGTGCACGTTACAGGTGCAAGATTCATATCAGCTATTGGATTGGATGGTTGACTATTCTGATCGATTTCGCTTAGGGCAGGAAGAGTGTTGGGGCGTGAAATTGGTTCAAGTTCCTGAACTGTATTTGGGATAATCAGTTTTCCTAGGTGGCGGGTGTCACGTGATAGCTCACATGTCATCTTCTCCGCTTTCGATCTCACTGAGGTTTGTTCCGCCAATGGATGTCGCCTACGCGAAGGAAGTGATATCATCCAATTTCCATGCAGCAGAGGTTCTATCTTGTTTGCTTCTGTTGCAACCAGACGATGTGGACGAGAAGAAATCATGTGTCCTACCCTGCCACATCTAAAGCAAAAGTTAAGGAGATTATCATATAAGACCCTTTGAAAGAAGCGATTATCGTTCGGGGAGTTAATCCATATGCTTGATTGATCGGCACAGACAAATCTAGATCAATGCACACACTATCGAAGTTATTATTCTCTCCCTAGTTTGTATGGTCGTCTATTTTCAAGGGAGTGTCAGATCGTGTTGTTATGCAAATGAATGTGGTTTTGTTCGCGAGCTCATGCGACAATCCAAGAAAACACATCCACACTGGCGCCGAGATGAGCCACTCATCTAGAGGCCTGAAAAAGGGTTTTGGCAAGGTAAGACGAGCCATGGACCAGAGGTTAAGATGTGTTTCTCTGTAGTGTCCTCAAACTAAAAAAAATAGATAATAGTTAGCACTTAGCAAGTTCAATGATCTTAAAGGAAGAGTTGAGCGGCCACAACTTTTTTAAATCTTCCTTTAGTTCATCGATATAGGTTGAGATGATGAGTCGCCCCATTAAGCACATCTTGAGTTCATCTGCCCTTTGAGCGACATCTTCAACAGGAATATTGATCTCGTCGACAATAGTACTCTAGAGGTGCTTGAGTTGGATGGGAGACAAGTATGGCATGTTCCCTGCTTTCTCGCCTCTGGTGCCTCGAGTTGTGGTTGTGTAGCTGCCCTTATTGAGGTGAGAGGAGGTAGGAGCCTGCCCTAAGGATGGAAGGGAAGGGGGTGGATTAGGACAAAGAACAGGGTTCCTAGAGGCATTCATCTTTTTCTAACCTTGACAAAGCAATTTATATGGCAATTGGAAACCCTACAAATTAACTACAACTTTTTTATATGACACAATTTTGGGATATCAATTGATACAAATACAAGCTTAAGCTAACTTATTTAGTAAATTGATTGAGTTAAAGTTTGATACGAGAGTTAATAGTTCAATTGTGAATTCTAGAGTATTAATTTTAATTTTATGCATTATTTATGTAAGCAAAATACAAAAAACTGACCCGACCCGATATAAAATATTTAAGATTTTAAAATTTGAAAAATAAATCCTTAGGCAGATTTTAAATTCTAATCACTTAAGAAGCGTAATAAATTGTGGCTAAATATTAACAATTACAAAAAAATAGGTAAATTATGGCTAAAATTTGCGACGATTTGAAATCCCTCTCAATTTGCGTGAAGAATTTGAGACGAAAAGGTATTTTCATCATAAATTACGGCGAAAAAAGATCCTGACGCAAATTACAATTTGTGACGGACAATCACAATTTATGACGGATGTTAAATCCACCAACACAATTTATGAAAGACAAAAGACCGTCACAATTTATGATGAATGCTAAATCCAACACAATTTGTAATGGACTAGAGATCATCACAAATTATGAAGGACTCTGAGTCTCATGCACAAGATTAAGCCCTGTCACAAGATTATCTTCTATTTTAGCATATGTACATGCATCACAAAATAAGCGTAATTGAATTATCGAGTGTGTATGGATCGCGTTGCTTTCTAAATGGTCCACTATGAAGTATAAAAATAAATGTGAAAAAGCAAAGATAAATCGCATATCTAATCAGAGCGCTTGTGTACATATTGGTTGTTTTATATCTACATCTACCATTAGAAAAAATTGGTATGTTAAATTATCTTAATATGTTATGTTTAAATATCTTATTTTGAATTAATTGTTGTTAAAATTTTATTCAGGAATTGGAGCTCGGTGAAAAATCGACGGAAGATGAAATTTTTTTTTAAGACCCATCAAAGAGTAGATGGCATTTGGGTTTCAAAATTTGCGAAGACAACATATGCAAGATAATATTTAATGTAATATTTATTTTAATATTTTGTTTTGAGCTAACTTTTTTCATCTTTCAAATTATACTTTAGGAAAGGTATAAAATTAAACATGCAAAGCATGTCACTCAAACTACACAAGAGGGAGGTACACCAAAGTCAACTAGAGAACTTTGGAGAGAATATGTCTACAAGAATAGAAATTGTGTGTGTGATTTAGGATCATCTATGACTTATTCTGACTTAGGATCAATACGCAAGTTTATGTCTAGCTATTCAATTGAAGAGCTACAACAACTTGTTGACGAACATCTTAAACAAAGGGATGATTTATGGCAACAACGACTTGTAAAAATGCGTAAACAAATGGAACAATAGATGTCAGTATGAATGGAACAACAAATGCAACAATTGTTAGAAATGCAACAACAAATGTTCGAACAAACTCGATGAGCGCAAAAAAAAAAGAAATGAAAAAAAAATGATAAAACAGATGATGAATAAACATGCTTCTGCTAATGAAGATATAGATGAAAATAATGATATGTAAAATAACTTTTTTAGTTTTATTTTATTTATAATAACAAATATTTGTAATTTATTATTTTTCTTGTGACAGACTCGTGTCCTTCTCGACCTGAGATGGACGTTCTGTGAGTCTCAATTTGAGATGGGGCGAATTCAGTCTCATATGGAGACGGATTTTGAGTCTGTCTCAAATTGTGACGAAAATTTTCATCCCAACTTTAGACGGGCATTATGTCCGTCACCTTTAGATTTCCAACAAAATTTTTTGGACGTTCTAAGTTAGTCGAAAATTTCATGCAAATTTGTTATTTTCTTGTAGTGAAAGATCTAGATAATCAAAATTGTGTGTGCATATACGTTTGTGTGTGGGTGTGTGTGTGTGTGTGTGCACGCATTGCATGTGTGTATGTATGTGTGGGATCACTTGTCATCAAGAGGCTTAGTGTAATAAAATTTTAAACTGAATTCACAACAAAAATACAGAAGCTAAAATCGATCTATAGCAAAGCTCAAATTTGAAGGTTCTCGATCAAGAACAAGTGCAATGATTAATGATATAAGTGAGAATGCAATATGATAAGTAAAGCAAGTAAGAGAGAGAAATGTAAACTCAAGACAAAAAAATTATTAATGAGGTTCGGCCCTAACTTGGTCTACATCTTCACTTTGGCTTCTCGACCTCAAAACCATTGGAAATTTACTAGCTTTTCTTCGTATGGAAAGATAGACAATATCATATTTTTCTTCGCCTAAAGAGGCTATGTAAGAACCTCTCTCTTATAATGGAGTTAAGTCTCTCACAATAATATAAATAATATCTCCCTTTTACAACTTCACACTCAAGAATAAAAGAGAAAAGAGAAGATTCAATTTAACTCAATAAGCTTGATTCAACGATTTAACTCAATAAGCTTCTAAAGTTGATTTTTCTTTTATTCTTGTGTTTCCTATGAAGTCTCTCATCATTCTAGCACTTTATAAGCTCTTTTATATGTGTCTTCTATAATATGATCGTTGCACATCTTTTTCAATGAATTTGACTAAAAAATATAATTGTTGGGGCCTCTACGATCCACCGATCGATCGTTCTAACGAAAAATAGTCATTACTATATAGATCGATCGACCGTTTTGTCCAACGGTCGACCGTTCCTCCCATACCACTAATATGGCTCGGTCAATTTATACAGGACATCGATTGATCGTTTCTCCCGAATCAATTCGATAGATCTATAATGTTTTGAACATAACTCTCTGATTAATATAATTCTTGATTTTGGGAAAGCTAACAAATGTCTACAACTTATGTATTCATGGTTGGATATAAATCATGAGAAAATGGCTAAATATTAATGTGAAGTTCTGTGTATATAATTTTATTTTTAGCTTACGGATCTCCATTATTTTGTATATAATTTTTTGCATAAATATCGAAATAAGGTGATTTTTAAATATATAGAAAGTTAACAGAATTAACTATAATTAATATATATTAAGTTGAACTTAGTGTATATAATTTGACTTTAAAACTTTCACACACTTGTCTTATTCTAACATGCATATATAGCTTTTTTCAATATTTTCATAAAATTTTCATCATCAAAAAAATATAAATATCAAGTCATAAAGAATTTTTTCAATAATATATAAATATTAACAAAAATTATATAAGTCGAACATAGAATAAAATCTCTTTACATTATCATAGTTAAAAAATATAAAAAATGTGAGACAAAGGAAAAACAACTTAACAATTTGATAAGATCTTTTTTTTTCTTTTAAGAAAAGAACTATTCAAAAAATATAGAATGACTTTTTTATATGTAAAAGACTATATAACCCATAATGATTTCACCTTTATTCTATGCTATCGATCAAACTAGTCACTTGCTGCTCTCGATCAATAAAAGAATTAGAACACAAGGGAATTTGGACACATCTATGATTTTATCTGTGGGTTTCTTTTTCGGTGGAAAAGGAAGGATCTATGTCGTCTTGTTAATTTCCCACAACGGTAGCAACAAAAAGGGAATGCTCTTCTCTTCCTACATAGAAAAAAAAAAAAAGAAGGCAATGCGTCCAACCGTCCATGCACAAAAAAGAAAAAGATGGTGCTTCCGGTCGGCTTGGCACTGACTGGGTTTGTTGTAAGAAGAAACAAGCAACAAAAAGTGATATGAGTTCGATCTCTATGTTTAATGCAACCAAGTTGCTGATGTTGCATGATATTTATGAGGCAAAAAGCATTTCTTTTTTAGATGACGTATACAAATATACTACACGAGCTAAATTCTAATTATATTAATGCAACGAAAAAAAAACCATTCGCTCAGTACTGAAACATACTTCTTTCTTCATATCGACAAGGAGAGAATATATATAATTTATTAGTTTGGATAAGAAATTAAAAAGAAAAGAAAAGGAGGATGCGAGAGATGTGCTACTCGTGCATGTCACCAAACAAGGAAGTTGAGCCCCCAAACAAAGCCACCGAGTTAAGATCCATCACTCCTTTGGAATCTTATGTATATTTCCGAATCTTTACTTGTCCACTGTACATCTCATGCTGCATTCGGTGTGCACTACAAAATACCACCTCCTCTCGATTAATTTGCAATACCAAATGCATAATAATTTTTTTTTGAAGTAGTGTAATTGTATTTCAAATTAAAAAAATTTGATATATAAATTTTTTTATTGTTTCAAAATTTTATTATAGTATTCTAGATTTCATTTCGATTAATTTGTATCGCCGCGACAAGTTCAGTAAAAATATTTTGTATAAAAAAATTCGAGCAGGCCCCCTTTAATCGAGAATTTTAGTTGACAGTGATTTGAAATTCCATTCCAGTATATATATAGCCAATGAAAAAAATTCCATGCTCGGCCTATAAAATATTTCAGCACTTCACAGTTCACCATTAGTGCAAGGCTTCCTTGCTCCAGGTACTCTCTCTCTCTCTCTCTCTCTCTCTCTCTCTCACACACACACACACACACAGTGTAAAGCTATGGATACAATGGTGGAGAAGCAGCTCTCCATGCACTCATCTCCTGCTGCTCCCATCCGCCACCACCATTACCGATGGAAGACCTCCATGATCCTCCTACTCCTCAATGGCTCCTTCATGCTCCTGGGCGGCGGCGGCCCTCTCCTCATGCGTGTCTATTTCCTCCATGGCGGCCGCCGGATGTGGCTCTCCAGCTTCCTCCAAGTCAGCGGCTGGCCAATTCTCGTCATCCCCCTCCTCCTAAACCAACTATACAGTCGCTGTCGTCGGCGGATCGACACGTCTACATCCCTCGCCGCCGGCGATGGTGCAAATGCAGATAAAGGAACGAGCCAACAAGGTACGTTAGCATGTAATTGTATCCTTCTAACTCTGCACAGTTGCTGATCTAAATCAATCCATAATCTTAAAACAGGTGACGACAACAACGGCGGCGCCCAGTGCTGCCACATCTCGCCCTGCCTCACGGCCGTATTCGCGGTCCTCGGCCTCCTCATCGGCGTCGACTGCTACCTCTACTCCTACAGCTCGTCCTACCTCCCCCTCTCTATCTCTTCTCTCCTGGGCTCCTCCCAGCTCGCATTCACGGCTGTGTTCGCGCTCCTCATCGTGCGGCAAAGGTTCACGCCCTACTCCATCAACGCGGCCGTCCTGCTGACCCTGGGACCGGTTGTGCTGAGCCTCGGCTACGGCTCGCAGGGTCCGAAGGGGGAGTCGGCGAGGAAGTACGGCGTCGGGGTCTGCATGTCCATAGCGGCCGCCGCCCTGATGGCCTTGGTGCTGCCTCTGACGGAGCTGGCCTTCAGGAAGACCAAGGCCAAGGTTACCTATGCCGTGATGATGGAGATGCAACTGGTGATGGGCGTCTCTGGCTCTCTCTTCTGCCTTGCGGGCATGCTCATCAACAAGGACTTCCAGGTACGTATAAAGCCAGTATATGCACACTTTGGAGGCAGTGGTACGTACGTATATGAGATGCATGCGTTTTCGTTGTTGCAGGCCATCAAGACGGAGGCCAAGGAGTTTGGACTGGGGGAGAAGAAGTACTACATGGTGCTGATAGGGGGCGCCATCTCCTGGCAAGTCATGACCGTAGGCCTCGTCGGTCTCATCTCCGGCGTGTCGTCGTTCGTCGCAGCCATCGTCATGTCGGCGCTCCTCCCTGTTGGGCAGGTCACGGCGTTCGTCTTCCTGGACGAGAAGTTTGGCGGCGGCAAGGCAGTGGCTTTGGTGCTCTCCCTCTGGGGCTTTGCGTCCTATATGTATGGGGAGATGGTCGAAAGCAAGGCGACCAAGCAAACACCAGCACAAGAGCTACTTCCATTACCTCAACCATAATACTACTAATAATAAAGAATTAGAATGTGTCCTTTTTATTATTTGTTTATCTTTGTTTTTCTCATTTACCAAATATCCTTAGAATGATATTATGATTCATACATGAATTGGTAACGTTTAAGGAGACTAGAGAAGGGGAAAAAAATGATTTGCTTCCTCCACAAAACAATTTTGTCTGTGATAGATTAATCTAAAATGTATTTTTTTATCAAAATAAAAAGGGTAATCTGGACCTATTAAATAATTTCAATTGCTAATGAAGTAAACCCGGGCAAGAGAACGAATCTCCAAAACGAGCCACTGTTAGTTCTAATCTTCGAGTTTAATATTGTCAAGTATCCAAGAGTTAAGAACATGTTAAAGAAAAAACCAGGGTTGACCAATTCCGAGAAATCAATATTGCAGAAAATCCGTAATGTACCAAGAAAGCTGCAACATGAAGAAAATATAGAAATAGCAGATGTGTCATATATGTCAAGGGAAGCAAAACAAGTATCAATAGGACAAACCATAGCACAGAAACTTGATGTTGTTTGACTATAAAAAAAAATACTGATATTCTTCAAACAGCAGAAGGTGAATATCTGTAAGCGTCAAAATCCATTACTTGTAGGAAGAAGTGGGGTAATGTACTACAGAAAGCACTACCATCTTATTGACAGATATGGTTGTTTAATATCAATTCATTCAACACTATGGTACAATGAATATGTACTATGAACAATAGCACACAATATTGTCTGCAGAACATAAGATAATCTTCAACAAACAACACAATGGCTGGAATTTTGAGTCCAGGTGTTCAGGTAACAAAGGCTGGTCAATTGGTACTTTGCATAGCCTCCTGGAGAGTTTTCACAGCGTTGTCATAGTTCACAAAACCCATGTACCAAAATTCATGATTGTCAATGGAGACAACCTGAATATATTTTTCTACTGGATTTATTTTGCTCGTTGAAGGACTAACTGATCTTATTTGCTGCAGAGGTATTACCACCTGTTTGATTGAAAGAACAAATATTCGGTAATAGCAACAAATGACAGAATGAAGATTAAGACTATCTTTACTGTACTCTCTAATCAAAATGAATGTTTAACAACAAACTGGTTCAAATTCAGATAATCTTTGTTTGAAGCAATCAAATTTTGGGAAAAAAATCAGATCAAGGTTGTCATGATTTATCAATAAATATGTGATGTTTTTGGCATTAAATAGATACCGAGTATCCGGCAAATAAATATGAATTTGCTTAACACAAAATGCTCCAGTGAATGAGCTGAAACAACACAACATCAATATCCAAAACAAAGGAATGATCTATTGTTGATGGTTGTTATAATAGCTAACTGTCGAAACTAAGAGTTCAAAGGTTACCATAAATGTATTCAAACTACAATATGAATAACATAATGAACCTTCTAAAGAAATTTTGACACAAATACAGGTACATGGGAATGAGATAGCTTAACTATACTGTCTCAGATATAACTTTTTTTTGAGAGAGTCTCAGATATAACTTGATGAGAGGAATCACAAGATAATGAGGTAATCTGATTATTTTGCAGTTTCCAATGATTGTGACACATTATCTATCACTTCATGACCTATATCTATGAGCTAAATTAAAGATTAAAGCTTTTTCTATTCAACATGTCTTGCACTAAGTTTACTGAAGAAACTGTTAAGAGAAGCAAGTTAGACAAAAAAAATACCTTGTAATAGCTCCACTGGGTGTCATCTCCAACCTTATAGGACACGGGATTGTCACTGCAAAATGCAAGCTTAGCAGTAGAGAGGTAGAGAACCCCCATTACAGGACCAGCAGACGTCGACAGGTAGCAGGCATATGATTTTTTAAGTTTCTCTTCAGGAAGAGTCTCAAATGTTTGCTGGAATATCTTCTCATAACCTCCTTCCGCTATGACTTTCGTTGTCTGAGCAAGCCTTCCCATGGCTGCATCAGCAACACTAGGTCCTGTTTTCACTGAAAGAAGGGGCAATAAACTTTTACCAATGGGGAAACATCGTATATTTAATGCATCTTGTCATTTTCAAAACAACAAAAAGAAAAGTAGATATACAAACTTCATTTTCATACTCAAGCAGTAGGTCAAGATGACAAAAAGAACAGTAGATATACAAACTTCCTGATTTCATATTTGAACAGTATTAGTTCATTTGAAGATAATTTTCTTTCAAATTCTGTAAAAGGTTTCCCTAAAAAAGACCATCATGTGAAAGACCTACATGAAATGCAAGACGCAGCCTAGGTTAAATTTTGTAAACATGATATTGGGGAATCTCATTGCCAAACATATGTTAGCATACTCGTCTATTGGTCAAATCGGATATGTAATTATCGGAATAATTGTTGTTCTTGCGATTCAGGTAAATAGGCTAATCAGAATGATCACAATTCAGTGAAACAGGCTAATCAGAATTATCCCTAGATGTAGGTGTAAAAGATCCAATTTTCTTAAGGATAACGTCTAGTGACAACTGTGTAAATGCAAGTGCAAATATTCTATTTTATCGCACAGTTCAGCCAGAAAGGCTAATAAGAGTGACCCCTAGACAGAAGTGTAAAAAATCCAATTTGTCATACAGTTTGAAGGGATAATGTCTACTGCCGGCTGCCAGATACAAGAGAAAGATTCAATTTTATACCAGAATTCAGCCAGATGTTCTAATCTAGATGCTACCTACATGTGGGGTGGGGCGGGGGCGGAGGTTGGTTGGTGCAAAATGTCCATTTCAATTTCTCAGCTCAGCTAAACAGGCTACTCATAGTTGTACCGCACAACTGCGAATGGTAAGGATTCAATCTTGACGATTGGATTCATCGAATTTACTTCAGGTATTGCTTCAATGCAGTGCCAAAAACTTGAATAGTTACTAAAGATAAACTGGATCCTCACGATATTACCAAAAGTGGAAGCGCAAAAGATTAATTTTTATTTATCGTAAGCGTGTGCTAAGAAATCTACTCACGGTGCTGCCAGACGTTGCCGGCAAGGTCCTCGGTCTTCTTTGCGACCTCCTCCACCCTCTTCCCAAACTTCCCCAGGGCGTCTCGCACGGTGCCCATGGTATCTAATCATCGTCAACTCCATTCAGGAATCCAAAATTGATCAAGGAAACCAACAAAAGAGGGGCGGAGGGAGCGTACTTTTACTAGGAGGGATAGGGGAGGGGGAGGCGTAGGGATTGGGCGCCGGCGGCGCGGCGGAGGCATCGCCACGGGCGTCGGCGGACGGCGCAGGAGGCGGCGTCAATCGTCAAGTCTTCGGCGGAGAGCTTGGGGTACGGGGCGTAGTCGGCGGAGTGATCTCCGCTTCCTTCGGAGGGCTTCTGGTCGGCGTGATCCATCGTCGCTGACTCCGGCTCCGATCGGCGCTTCGCTTCGCTTCGCGTTCAGGGGAAGTTTTGGTAGCTTTGGTCACGCGTTTGTTCTTGATTTCATTAGCTGTAACTTATTGGTTGGTTGGTTTGTTGTCGTAATCAAATTATTAAAGCACTTTTCTTACAGAAGGCCCAACCGGCCCATTTATTCTATGCATTTTTTCTTTTTCCTTTATTTTTCCTTTTCTTTTTAAATATTGATATTAACTAATTTAATTTCACATTTTTAAATTAAAAAATGAGCATCGATTTTATTTTGCACAATCCAAAGGGACGAGATGTTCCTCTCCCACACTAACACTTTTTATGTTAAATTAAATATACTACCAGTCTATCAATTATATTAAAAGTTTAAATTTATAAGATGAATAATATGTTTATATTTTTTAATATTTGATCATTTTAGTCTAACTCAATTATTATGTTGACTGTTAAGGGTAAAAATATTTTTTAACAAAAATTTTGTCGAAGAAATTCAAATTTTAAGATTATTTCAATTTTAACGTAATATTATGTTAAATTAGATATAATACTAATTGCTCTAAACACTTAAATGTATAGAAAGAAAGATGTACCTTTTAAGGCTCATTCAGTGGGTAGCAATACTTATTATTATTATTATCATATCGTCATTATTTTACCAAAATCGCAAATTAGTTTGTCATATGGTCACTTCAACAACAAAATGGAGTTCATCTCCTACTTGATCACTCAAAACTCATTTATGATTAACTACCAAATTAATTTTATCTCCAAAAAGAGAAAGCAAATCCAAATAAAAAAAAAAGTCTAATAGCTAGCGAAAGTCAGATGCAAAGTTTGACATACTTAAATCGTTAAGGATTTTATCTCATTACATTGATATATGAACTTGACTTTAGGGTCAACTTAATTAACTTTGTCCTCTTTTGATTTTTTAGGTCGTGTTAAATTACATGTGCTATCAATAATTCTAAACCGATAAAAAAGAGCAACATATTTATATTTATATTCTTAATATTTTCTTTCATATGTGTGGGTCGTTGATAACTTTGATTTTGCTCAAAGTTTGACAACTAAAGAAAAAAAATTAATTTTTAATACAAATAACAAAGTTTATCATGTTAAATTGAATGTGCTACTAATAATACTAAAAGCTTAACTTCATAAAAAAAATAACATCTTTATATTTATACGCGAGAGTATAAACACGTTTAGGGGGCCCTATATATATCGTACAATCGCAAATAACTCTACAAAATTAAGCAAAGCCCAAATGCAAATCATAAAGAATACTTGGGTGCATAAGAGGGGGGCTTTCCGTTTCATGCTTAGAAAAAAAAGTAAGGGTGCAATAATAGTTAATATTTATTTTAAATAATTATGAAATATCATATTCATGTTGTTGTTGTGTTATTTTTTAATATTTTTTATATTAACAAAGAAAAGATAAAAATAATATTTATTAAAAATTAAATTAATAAAATTATGGGTAGAAAAAATTTATAGATACGGGGTGTTTGTTTATGAACAGCCGAAATATGTAGAGTGAAAACTTTGTAATATATGTTCTCATTATTATATATCAATACGTGATCTTATGAATTAAATTAAATGAGATTTGTAAATGTTTGCACAAGAACAGTAACATTTTGTAAAAACGAATGTTGCTCATGACCAATGTTTAGGTTCTGTTTGACAAATAAAAAAATATAGTTTAGAAGTTTAACTTGATCAAATCGTTATTATTTTATAATAAAGTGTTTGATAAATTATTTTATATTTTAGTTATTAGCGATTTGCGATTTAGTGGCGCTTAATGAATAAAAATTAGATATTAAACTTTTATATCCAATTTATCCTTTTTTTTATTAGAACCTTTGTTTTAACTTCATATAACTACTTGTTAATTTTTAAATATTATTGACATCAATACATATATTTTTTTAATTTAATTTTTTTTATTTATGCATGTATATTTAGTTAAAATATTATTCCAAATTAATTATCATAAATCACATAAAAAATATTTTATAAAGTACATAATATTATAAATTAAATAATTTATCATATTAATTTATTAAGCATATTTATGTTATTTTATAATTATCAATTAATTTCACCGCCGTATTTATCAAATATTTTTTTATTATCACCTTAACGAACAACTAAATATTAACCGCTAATAGTTCAACTATTGTCCGCTAAATAAATCTCTACCCGCTCTTCAATTGCTATCGATTTATTAATCATGATGTCAAACACAACCTTAATTTATAGCATATTGATGTCGCATATATAAGAAGCCCAATAAATTTGAAGTTAGTTAGTTAGTTAAGAACCTAATCAATTAGCAATGGGAGTATATATTAGTTTTGCTATTATTCCAATACTGTCCAAAAAAAAATATTTAGTTATTCCCAAATTGATTATATTTTTGGATTTGAGCCAAATTTGGAAGACATTTTGTTTTTAATATAGTGATATTACTCAATGTTTTCTTGCTCATTGAATATTTTTTCGTGTAAATCTGATATGTTATTTTTCATATGTTATTAACGCACTCATGTATTAGTTTGACATATTTAATTCATACATATACATTCACAACAAATTTTGTCATTTTTTTGTTAAATATATTATGCTATATATATATATATATCTATATATATATTGCATCATCTTTTATTTTTCACCGTGATAAGCAAAATCATAGGTCATGAAATATCGTTATATATATATATATATATATATATATATATAATATTTGTGCAGCGTGTGTAACGTCCCAAAAGACTATCATATCACATAGCAGAATGCCCCTCTAAAAACACTACGACAATATAAAACATAAGAAATTTTAAAATAAAATTCTATGAAAAAGTTTGTCCAAAATAAAATATATTATTACATTATTCTATAAAAGAAAGTCATAATGACAGTAAACTCTATTGCAAGATTATTTGACTCATATTAGACTCTTATCATGTGCAAGTCACCACACCATGACACATGTATCACCAATGTTAGCATATATCCATGTTCTCGCGCTTACATGATCAAAATCAAAAGAGGCAAATCTCCTATGAACGATGAAACTTATATGTATAGAAAATATTCAATAGGGAGTGACATGATAAAAAAATTATCAATAGAACCGTTTTCATTTACTTTACATTTTCACATTTTCTTTCCTTTACAATATCTTTAATCATTCAATTGCAAGAAACTTAGTTGCATTGTTAAGGTACAATGTACATTTCTTTATGCTTAATAAATTCAAGCCCAATTTGAATTTTTTTTTCTTATGAGCCATTGTCATTTCTTATTGTACTATATTCGTAAGTTGTTCAATTATCATAATTGATAGTGAATCTTTAACAATCATGAAGGTCATCGACTTTTGCCCTAGTGTCATTAAGGTTAGCTAGACTTAAAAAAAAATTATTAAACAATAATTTCAAAGACATTTACAATTATTCTCAAAGGAACCCAATTAAACAACTATTCCGAAAGGAACTCATTTATAGTTGTTCTCGAAGAAACTCATAAACCGTTATTCCTAAAGGAACTCAATTATCCTATAGTTGAGGTTTAATTCACCGAGAACCAAATCATATCATTCATGACTCAATTCAATCACATACAATATTCTTTCTAGATCTTATTATCGTGGGAATCTAGGATTTTTTCGTTTCATAAATCAGTCAATCAATAAAACAATCTTTATATCCCTCTAAGTGATGAAAACATAGACCACGTCTAAAGTCAATACGGTCCATTTTCTTAAATCAATTATAAATTTAATCATCGTTGGGACATGGCCCCTTGTCGGATGCGAACACGGTCCATTTTACATGGCTTAGTTTTCCATTGATAGGATACGGTCTGTGTCGGGCATAAGCATGGTTCATGTTGTTCACTTCATGACGCGATCCGCGTTGGGCATAATCATAGTATGTGTTGTTCACTTCATGATGCGGTCCGAGTCCAAGGCGAATCGACATGTTCGCCCTAGCATTATAATTTGACATGGCCCATGTTTAAAGACACCAAGGTCCAAGTCAATAGCTTTCGATTGTTCGATCTGCATTAGGGCTCAATCATGAACCATGGTCTACGTCGGGGTGACATGACTCATTTCTAAGGATAGGGTTGTGTGTGTCGTTGTCTTTATGAAGAACATGACACATTCCCGAGAAGCACATGACATGTTTCCAAGTGTGAATGCAGCCTTAGATCTACTTCATTTCTCGCTCTGATGACATCAAGGAACACAATCCACATCAAGGTGCAACACGATCCATTTTCGTCCACTAAGATCGTGGTTTGAGCACACGATCGGTGTTGATTGTTTTCATAACTAAGGGCGCGGTCTGTGTTAGTTTGGATACGTCCATGTCCGTCGATCAAGTTCGTTCTTCTATTTCGATGATGTCGAGGAACATGACCCGCGTCAAGGGGAAACATGGTATATTTCTTATCGTTCCAGTGCAGTCCTGAGAACACGACTTGCGTCAAATCGACGCGGTCATTTCTGGTGTTGCATACTCAGTCCGTGTCGAAATAGGACACTATCCGTTTTCCACGGCAATAACTACATGATTTATATTTGCCAAGACAAGGCATGCGTCAGGTTGAGACACGATCCATTCTAAGTATCGATTTTCCATCCATGCCCTTCATATTTTGTCGGCTGGAGCACGACGCCCGTTAGGGGCGACGTGACTGTGTCTGTTGGATGATGCTCGATGTCTGGTTTGTTCCGAGGAACACGGTCTGTGTCAAGGGGTGACGCAGCACATTTCCTTCGCGTCGCTGCCATTTGCAGAACACGACCCGTACCCAACGACGCGGCCATTTCCAAACAACCATGTCGCCAGAGACGCAGTCTGTGTTCAGTTTCCAAGTTACCATCCCTAGGTTGATTAGATGATCACATAATTAATAATTCGTTACATTAATTAAAATATCATTGTAAGGGTCCTAATCTACTTTCAGTATTCATAAAAACTCTATCATACACATGGAAAATCCTATGTTGATCCTCCTAACTACATACTTTGATTGTTCGAGCTATCTTCTTCTTTGTCCTAGATAGTCCTCCTCACTCCTCTCCTCGTGATGAGCCTTTTTCTTAATCTATCATCCTCCGTGATGATTTGACGTCGTGAGGATATATATATATATATATATATATATATATATATATATATATATGTATATATATATATGAAGAGAGAGAGAGAGAAGCGGAGTTTAGTTTTATTTATAGAGAAAGCAAATTCCTCTATTCGATTAAGACTTCTCAATAATAATTTTGCATGTGATTATATTTTTTTAAGATAATCTTTCATATGATTAAGAGTTTCTTAAAATCTAATTTGTATAGACTAATTATATTAAGTTGATTACAAAAATATTAGTATAATAATTTGATTTTGACTCTTAATTTTAATCCTAATCAAAATCATATTTTTATTTTTTTAATTATTATTCTTTTAAAATTTGTGAATATTACATCGTGGCTATGCAGTATTGCAAACGTAAGCGCGAACTTATGACTAAAAAGATAGGCCGTTGTAATTTGTAGCATTGTGGACTCATATTCTTTACATATGTTCAATGAATGAAAATACTTTTTTTATTTAAATTATATTAATTTTCTGCTTTCGATGATAAGCGTGTGCATATATATTCATTCGAGAAAATAAAACATTTTAATTACATTCAATCATGAAACACATAAAACAAAATAATTAGATGATATTTTAACTTATTTCTTATATAAAAAATAATTTATTTTAAAAGTCAAATGACCGTTTTAAGAAATTAAGACATTATATTTGCACATCACGATACACGATGCTACTTGGCGAAAACGAAATAGGACATAAACAAGAAAAATAAAATATAATATAAGACTTGAAGAAAGCATGCAATATGTTGCCAAATGCCAAGGTATACATTTAATTAACATATTGTTGCAGTACGTGTTTCGTGCAAATCTTGTCAGAAGTTTGTGTGGCATGTCGATTTATTTCCGGAATTTAAACAAAATTCATGAAGCTTAAATATACCTCTTTGTCTTAACCCCTTCATTAACAATGATTTATTTCATGCGCCGGCCGTGTACTTGTGTCATATATAAAAAATGAAACATTACTTGTCGTAATGTTAATTTATATATTCCTTTTTTTTTTGCATAACTATGACAAAATGATGCTTTTCAGCTTTGTTTATATCTTGTTTGGATCTTTTTTGCATCTAATCCGAATTAGAAACTTTAAATTTATATTCAAAAACTTGTTCCGATTCCTTGGCAAGTTTATTTTGATGTAAAATAATTTATAGATAAGGGCTTTTATGGTAGGAGGGCAAATTTGTGTTTGATCTGCATGAATTACATGATCAAATGGAGCTTACAATGAGAGAGAGAGAGAGAGAGAGAGAGAGAGAGAGAGAGAGAGAGATGGTTTTCAGGAAAGAGGTGATGGACTTTGACTGTGGGATTGACAAGTCTAATTTCTTTTAAGTAATTATTTTAAAAAAAATTGAAAATAAATTTGTAATATTTTTTAACAAATTTTTTAGAAAATAAAAAAATAAATAAACAAATATAAATAAAAATTTATAATAGAAACTTTTAAGTTGTAAATATATTGAAACGTACAAAAAAAATTTATGAAATAGTTTAAGAAATAACTATAAAAATACGAATAACATAAAAGTTATGAGTAATTGTCTAGAAGAGTTTTTTCTAAAAAAAATTAAAAATAATGTAGCACCTCAAACTTCCAACTCTCACTTATGACTATTACGTCCAAAATTTTTATATAAAATTTTCAAATTTTCGAAGTTAAATTAATAATTTATTTAACATATAAAAGTTAACTTATTATAAAATTAAAAAATGAAAACCTAATTCTCACTTGTAACTATTACATCAAAATTTTTATATAAGATTTTCAAATTTTATAAGTTAAATATAATAATTTATTTAACAGATAAAAGTTAACTTATTACGAAATTGAAAACATGATAACTTAAGTATTAAACATACTAGCTTATAAATACACTAAACTGACAACACTAGCTTATAAATACACTAAACTGACATTATTGAATATTATTAATAAAAATAAAATACAAAATATAAATAGAAGTATAAATAATATTTTAACTAAAAGCTAAAATATTAAATTAAGATGAAATCAAAATAAAAGTATAATGATAGACTAATATAATAGAAAGATAACAATTATAACTTAAAAGCATAGAAGAATGAATAAAATATTAAGGACATTAAATTTAAAATGAATAAAGATGATAAATGACATATTAAACATTCATAATAAAATATATTGTTAAATCAAAATAAATTGCACCAACAAATAGATAATATAACATTATATATATATATATATATATATATAAGTAAATAATAAATAAACTATTTTCATAACAGATAAAATAATTTTTATTCTGATTAATCACTTCACATTTTAAACTTTAACCAAATAATGAAATTCACTTTCCAAAGAAAATTTCGTTACATATATTCAAATAATAAAAGTAACTCATGAAAATAAAAAAAAGTGACTAATTGGAATATTTCATTTATATCTATCTGATCAAGTATTATGCTTTGCTAATTCGATTATTTATTATTTGTTAAAAGAACCATGTAGAGTGATCAATATAATGTAGATTACTTGGAGTGCAATACATTTATTTCTCCATAAAGGAAGTACAATACATTGACCTCTCTATAGAAATCACATTTGCACTAATAAAATGATTGAAACAATTATAACTAACTAAACTTATGGCCCAAAATTATCTTCCTCAAATATGTCGAATGCAATTTATATGGTCAATATTTCATTTTGAGACTTTTCTAGACAAAAGACTAATTACTTCTATGAGCGAAAACAAGATTGATTACTTAATTTTTTTTATTTTAACTTATCGATATTATTGAACTGATGGGAAATTCTCTATGTGAATTATATCTGAAGCAGAGATGAGAGGAGTTTATGAGAAACCTTAGTCTCTCTAAATTTTTGGATTACTAGTATAAATATTATCTATCCAATATAATCAATTGAAAAAAATATAACATATTTATATCTTTGGTCTCTCCTAAATTTTGTATTAAATCTATTGTCATCATAAGAGCATGTTTTAATGATTCAGAATTTTGAAATATTTGATTGTTGCATTATTTTTTGTTGATTAATTATTTTATGTTTGACAGTAATTTTTATTGAATTAGAATACAATGTATTATATAAAATAATATTGTGAATTAATTATTTATTCCTACCTCAATATTTTTTTTTCATTTTTTTTTCTCTTTTTTATTATTTTTATAGCTATAGAGTGTTTAAAAATATAATCAAACAATCCGGTTGATACATATGACTAGCGGATATATATCACAGTGGATGATTGGAGCTAATAGCTTCGAGTTTGATTTCTAAAATTATCAATTTGGGCAGAATTTATTTTTATCGTACCCGTCCAAATATCGGATTAGCCGAATGCTACTAGTTCTGGACATTGGTGGGGTTCGACCCTAACCTAAAAAAAACCACGAAATAAAACGTGCAAGTACATTCAATGGATAAGTTTGAGGAATGAGATACCTAGCAACAATGAACAAAGAAAAAGAATCACCTAATAATTCATGATGTTGGCAGAAAGATCAGATGACCAAGAGGATATCAGATATCCCAAAATGTGTCTAAAATTAGAAGTCCTGAATCCTGAAATGTGGAATTTAATGTTCTACCTGATGACTGCTATCCCTCACTTTAGATGAATGAAAGATTAATAAAAAGGAAATACAAGTCCCACTGACTTTTCAATTTCAGAATGATGTTAAATAATGTGCATCAGAGAGCCTCAAATCAGGCATTGACACTCATCATGTTTGCCATTGCTGCCTAAATCCTTTATTTGTTTCTTGCTGCCTACATCCAGGCAGGAAGAGAGAAACCATATGATTAGCCACTGCCCAACATGTTCATTATCTCAAGCTAGACATGTTAACAGGTCATGATTCAGCATCCAAGCACTTGAGCCACAGGCAACAATCTGAAATGACACATTGATGATGAGACCAGAGAGTTAGGGCCTCATAAGCTTTATCTGCATTACAGTGGCCAATGAAGCAAAAAAAAAAAAAAAAAAA
>LTAE01002990.1:0-12981 GCA_001647135.1 Pontederia paniculata | reverse complement strand
AAAAAAAAAAAAAAAAAAAAAAAAAAAGACATTAAATTTGTGTTCAAGAAGATGAACATTCAAACAGAGGCTTCTGTGCAAACAGAAGACAAGATGTTAGTTTTCAGAGAAAGAGCAATTTATCACCACCACAAGAGAATACAGTCAGAGGCATCTGCAACCTTTCCAGCAAATAGTGTTAATCACAGGTGAAGATGAGTGGATAACTCTTCTGATGGTGCATAAATAATTAACTTCCTGCTGACCACTGAGAGAAGCTTCAAACAGCATAGAAGAAACTAAGATACAGAAAAGAGATTTCTGAAACAATTTGCTGTCATGAAACTGATCATAATAATTGAACAAGAGAATCCTATGTTTCAGAAACATTGAAAGAGGAAAATTAAAAAAAAACAAATTAAAAGAAGGAAAAGAGAAAAAAAAAGAAATGATTGACTGCCTCAAAGATCTGCATGATATGTGGCAGCACTTTACAGACAGCTCTTTTCAAAATTTATGAGAGAGGAATAAAATAAAATGCACAAGATGATATATAGAAAGAACCTTTTAACTTTCAAACTTTCAACTCCAATTGTGATTGCTACCTGACAAATCAAAGGACAGGGCCAAAGTAAATATAGCTGTTGTTTTTTGGACAGTTGCCCCCATCAAACCTACACATCTCAAAGCTCCATTATTATAATTGTGACTTCTAAAACTGTAAGGAAAAAAAATAAAATAGAAATAGAGCACCACTTCACTTGGAAAAAAACTTTGTGAAGAAAAAAAAAGGAATATAAATTTGCATTATTTATCATATGCATCAAGCAAAGTGCAGAATAATATAAAAGAGGGAGGGCAACTGGGGGCATGGACATTGCAGTGGGGGAGGAAGCTTGGAGAGAATCCCAATGCACAGACAGCAATGGTGGAGGAGAGAGAAAGAGTTTATAAAAATGTGCCTTTTTTTAGTTTCAGTTGATTAAATTTAAAAATAAATTAATAAAACCTACTCCAATCACAGACACTCTCTTTCTCTCTCTTCTTCCCCTCCACCATAAAGCCATAAACCAACCTTTTACCATTCCCCTTTCTCTCTCCCCCTGCTCCTCACTTCTCTTTCTCTCTCCATTAATTTAATTTTATTTCTCTTGTTGAATTTTGTAGGTGTTTTATTTTTTTTGCTTCATGTATTATTTTTTTTGCTTCATGTATTATTATGTATTATTCTTCTCTCTTGCTCTTGTTGTTTGTTGATGGTCTAAACAACTACTAGTTGACAAAAATAAGAGGGGGAAAAATTATAACTTTGGATGTCGGAGGAGGACGACGATGAGAGCAAGATGGAGGGGAACAAGAGATGGTCGCCGGATCTCGGCGGCGAGGGGACGTCCTCGTCCGGCAAGACGCAGGACTCCGACGGAGGGTCCGGCGGCGCGGCCGACTCGCCGCCGCCGTTCTCCGATCAGGTCCTGGAGAACGTCCTCGAGAACGTGCTCCAGTTCCTGACCTCACGCCGGGACCGGAACGCGGCGTCCCTCGTCTGCCGCTCGTGGTGCCGCGCGGAGGCGCACACCCGGCGGGAGTTGTTCGTGGGGAACTGCTACGCCGTCTCGCCGGCGCGCGCGGTGGAGCGGTTCCGGCGCGCGCGGTCGCTCGTACTCAAGGGCAAGCCGCGGTTCGCAGACTTCAACCTCGTCCCGGAGTGGTGGGGCGCTTGCTTCACGCCGTGGCTCGTGCCCGTCGCCCGCGCCTACCCGTGGCTCGAGCGGGTCTGCCTCAAGCGCATGACGGTGTCCGACGCCAACCTTGCCTTCCTCGCCCGCTGCTGCGCCTCACTTCGCGACCTCACCCTCGTCTCCTGCGACGGCTTCGGCACCTCCGGCCTCGCCTCCATCGCTGAGCACTGCAAGTAACGCCCTCCCCTTTCTCTGTTCCTCCGGTTTTGTATGAACACCACATGTTTGGTTAATTGCGGAATCCCCTTGGATCACCCTTTGTTGGGGATCTTGATGGTTTGTGGTTTGTTCAATAGGCAACTCAGAGTGTTAGATCTCATAGAGAACGAAGTGGAAGAGGAGGAGGACGACATGTCAGTGGACTGGATATCCAAGTTCCCTGCTAGACGGACCTGCTTGGAGTCTCTCGTCTTCGAGAGCATTGCCTGGCCTGTCAACTTTGAGTCCTTGGAGGCTCTGGTCGCTCGCTCCCCGGCGCTCTGGCGGCTGCGGGTGAACGACCAAGTCTCAATCGACCAGCTCCGCCGCCTCATGGCTCAGGCGCCGCAGCTCACGCATATAGGTACTGGTTCTTTCCGTTCGGCGCAGGTTGGTGACGGACCCGTTCAGGGAGAATTGGACGTTGCCGACCTCAGGGCAACTTTTGTAGCCACCAAGTCACTTGTTTGCCTATCTGGATTTCGAGATTTAGCACCGCAGTATCTTCCTGCCATCTACCCTGTTTGCCACAACTTTACCTCCCTGAACTTGAGCTATGCGGAGATCAATGCTGAGCAACTTAAGCCCATCATCCTTCAATGCCATAAGCTTCAAAACTTCTGGGTATTGATTTCTTCCATCCCCATTGTTTTATCTGATTTAGTTTAAATGATTGTTGTCCATTTATCTTGATCCAATTCCTTTACAGGTTATGGACACAGTAGGTGACGAGGGGCTCCAAGCGGTAGCCACTGCGTGCAAGGAACTCCGTGTGCTCAGGGTGTTCCCTTTTGATGCATCTGAGGACTCTGAGGGTTCCGTGTCTGATATTGGCCTGGTTGCCATTTCAGAGGGCTGCCAGAAGCTGCGGTCAATTCTGTACTTTTGCCAACGAATGACCAATGCTGCTGTTATCACCATGTCCAAAAATTGCCAAGATCTTGTGGTGTTCCGCCTTTGTATCATGGGTCGCCACCGCCCTGACCATACCACCGGGGAGTCTATGGATGAAGCATTTGGTGCTATAGTAATGAACTGCAAGAAGCTTACCAGACTTGCGGTTTCTGGTCTTCTAACTGACAAGGCTTTTGAGTACATTGGGCGGTATGGGAAGTTAGTGAGGACCCTCTCAGTTGCTTTTGCAGGGAACTCAGACTTGAGCTTGAGATATGTGCTTGAAGGATGTCAAAACCTGCAGAAGCTCGAGATCAGGGACAGTCCTTTTGGAGATACAGGTTTGCTATCTGGAATTCACCATTACTACAAGATGAGATTCCTGTGGATGTCTTCATGCAAGCTCACCCTTAGGGGCTGCAAAGAAGTTGCACAGAGGCTACCTCGCTTAGTGGTGGAGGTGATTAGGGATTCTGAAAATGAAGATAGTGAGTCAGTGGAGAAGTTGTACATGTATCGATCTCTTTCAGGACCTAGGGATGACGCTCCACATTTTGTTAAAATCTTGTAGACCACAGTTAGACAGAGATGAGGAAGAAGTAGCCATATTATTTGTGGATTCAACTGAAGAGATCATTTGGCTGGAAGATTTGTTGACCTCTAATGCTGAAGCTGTGAGGATAATAGCAGGTTTCTACCCTGCTAGATAGTCCTCGTGCTCATCTCATGAAGAAGAGATAGTTCCATTTCTTTTTTTGAATCACCTCATTTTGACTCTATGCTTGGGCTGTTCGTACAGAAGAGTAGCTAGTTGATGTAATAGCATTGCTGGCTGTTTCACATATCAGATTATATCCTTGTTGGACAGAATGCAGGTTGATTATAAATGCCTATGAATCATTGTTATAAGTCTTGTGTCCAACAATTTGAATGGCTTCCCAGAAAAGCTGCTTGACGAACAGATTTTCAATGAGGTTTTGAATGAGCACGAAATGGATCATGAATGTCCACGTATCAAGTTTGATGTGCACATGCCAATCCCTTTTTGTACTCTATGTTCATTTACTTCCACGAATTTGAAAGCCTTGAGCATGAGGTGAAGCAGGAACTTTTGAAATTTTACTTTTTTCCATTACTGAGGAGTTTCCTTGTTATCTATGGAAGAGTTGCATTTTTTTTCTCTGAATTGCCTTTCTGCAATTATATCTTGTACTGTGATTGTTTGTTGGATAGGCCCTTTTAGATAGTAGTTTGATGGATATATTATGTGCCTGATTGATATCCTTGTTGGAATGGGAGATAATTTACTATTTTCCTTCTTGGTGGATATCATTATGGTTTTTATTGGTCTTGTTGGATTTTTGACGGTCATTTCTCTTTATTGCCCGAAAAATTCAATCATGGCCCTAGGCCTACATGCATATATGATCTGATTATATCAGCGGGAGAATGCACACCTGAAAGATGCTACTAATGATCTCCATCCAAAGGGTCAGCAGCAGTTAGGCTTCAGTCCACAATGGAGCGGAAAGGAACAGTTCATTGATTGGGACGGTCTCATTCATCAGATCTCTAGGGCTGGTCCAGTTTTACTTCTCCCCAGGCAGGTGAGCTGCATCTATCATCTGTGGTCCATGAGGTTTTAATGGACCTGACTTTCCTGTCTTCTACATTGCAACCAATACCAAGTCCTATTTACTCATTTAGCTGCATTTGTAATCTCATGATCTCACTCCTGTCTAGTTTTAAATGCATTGCACAAGTGACCAAGTAACACACTGGTGTACAGGCATGGCGAGAGATTGTTCAGATTTCAAAGGTTTTAGTTGTGCAATAAAGATGCCCTGGTGCAAGGTAATCATGATGACAAGGCCTTGTGATGGAAACTCATGCCAATGGGAAACAATGAGTTTCTTGACGACAACAACAACAAACAAAAGAGAGGACCAAGTCTTGCTGCCATGCGGAAGTCACCCTCCTCTCCTGCATTGCTTACTCCAGAACAGTTTTCTGGGGGACTGTGATAGAGCCGTGGACACAGTTTTTTCCTGATGGATGGTCTTCAGGTACTCTCCTCTTTCCAAAAGAAAGGAAGTCCACTAGTTGTTCAGAATCAAAGTACACCAAAGAGGGAGGGAAGGAGAGAGAGAGAGACCTCTTCATACTGTTGTTTCTGTTTGCAGGTCTGTCATATTGCTATTAAGGATGCTTTTCTGATACAATGCCTCAGAGAAGACATAAAGAAGATAAAAGAGGGAAGGAGAATTCCTCTTCTTCTATTTTTTTTCTTTCTTTTTGAAAGTGCGATTATCTAACAGTTGCAACTTAAAAGTGGAGGAGCTCAGTCAAATCTGTTTGCTGAATCAATCAAGCACTCTTGACTTGCTACTTGCCTAGAGGGTGTGGTGGGGGGCCTGGACTCGCCTCTTTCTGCTTCTGCTTGTCCTGCGCCGTGAACAGTGTTATCTCAGTTCATTTTTACACAGCTTCTAGCACTTAGATAAAAAGATCGTTGTGCTGCGGTAAAAAAATGCGGCGAGGCCGATATCGTCTAAACCGGAAGGACATTGCTTTTCTCATGGATTCAAGACTGCACACTTCTTGAACTGGTAGTAAAAAAAATGTGGGACATATACCAATGGAAGAGGAATCATGATGTTCCATTTTCGAAATATTTATCCCTAAGAAAAAAAATAAAAGATGAGGTATTGTAGCAATTGGGAGGTGTTCATCATTGCCTTTCTGATTTGCTTCTTTGTTGGCGTGGAACACCTGTGAAATGTATATATATAATACGTGGGTCTCAATCTCATTAATAAATTGATATGTACATGTGCAACTCTTAAAAATGGATTTATGGCATATTAATTCTGACTTTTGATTGATGTAGATACTTTCTTGGATACTCTTTAAAATGGATTTAGAGTGTTGCATCTCAACTCTTTTGCTTTTCAAGTATGAAACTAATTACTGAAAAAATATTGTTAGGAGTTATAATTTTCTAGACAAATATCCCTCTTGGTATAAAAAGAGATAGAAAATTAGGTGTGTGAATTAACTTGTGTATGGTAATTTTAGTTCAAAAAAAGTTGAATTGTTTAGTGCTTTTTAATTAACTACTCATGAATAGTGAATTTCGTATCCTTTCCCCTCTAAAAAAAAAATAGTGAATTTCGTTTTTTGAATTAAAAATGATTTATAGGTGTTTTCAAACTCATGCACCTTGTAAAAAAGTGAATCTACCAACAAGAGTTGGTGCAATTTCTAATCTAATTAGATTAAGGGGTGAAATTAAGGCTCCTTTTGATGAAAGTGTCTATTAGAAAATGATTTTTTTTTTACTGTCTACTATTTGATAACACAAAATAGGTTTGTTATTCTTTTAAAGAAATAAACTTCACATTTTCAAATGAGAAATTATTTTGTTTTAAAAAAACTTATTAGTTCAGTTTTGTGTATATCCAATAGTCATATATCCCAACATAGGAAAATAAATTACTTTTCAAAACCCCATTTTTTAAAAAAAAAGTATTTTCATTATGAATTTATTTCCATAAAATGACCCAACTGAGTCTAACAACACAAGAGTATTTAACCTTTAACAAAAGGTGATTAATGTTTAAAGTTATACACATAAATCAGCCAAATGTTAATGCTGATAGATGGTGGTTGCCTTGGGCAATGAAAGAACACAAACTTACCCATTTAATGATTGATGCAATAAATGTGGGGCAAGTGGCAGGTACCATAAAATTAATTGGTACCGTATGGATTTGTACTGGATAGTGAACATTTATTTATTTTTATTTATGCAAGAAAACATGTTTCATTTCAGCTCTGTCCTACACAATTGAATGTGAGATTCTGACGTGTAATCCTCTAGCACTTGAAAATTTGCTTTTCTATAATATTTATTATTTTGTCTTTTTTTTCTTTACTCGGAGAAGAAGAAGGTCGCAATTAGTGATACTATTAGAATCAATTATGAATATTTTGTCTTCTTCATTACTACATTAAACTACAATAATTAACTAACGCGTGCTAAAAATATGTTTTATTAAATAAATGAAACAGAATATGAAACGTGCAATCTAAGCTATCAATTGGGTTATAGTAAGTTAATAGTTTTCATTGATGACATGGTGTATGGTGTATTTTCCTAATAAGGAGGTTGTAAAATTCATTGCGGCGATATTCAAAATTCAAATCGGACTCGAAGTTGAACTTGAATCGTTTCGGCCAGATCAAAATTCAAAATCCGAGTTCGATTGGATGACTTGCTCGTTTAGTCGGTCCGATCGAATGGATCATCCCAAAAAAATTTAAAATTTATATTTATAAGAAAAGAATCATTGAAGAAAATATATGATATCTGATATATTAAAATATTAATCAATTTGTACATTAAAATTTATATCTTTTATATTTAACAAATTTATTAGCAATTATCTTATGACGTTGCATATAAATTTTATGTGTTGTGAATTTATTATTCGAGTTGTGACTAAAGAATATTATTACGTGATATTATCTTTTTTTATTATATAGTTTACTATTTTATAGTAATTTATTATTAATCAGCTTAATTGGTTCAATCAGGGATCAAATTTTTTTACAATCTTGCTAATAAGATTAACATTTTGTCACAGCTAAATGATCAGTGTTGTTGCCTTTCATGATAAATTTATTACAAAGTAAAAACGGTTTGAGCTCCAAATTAGGTTGTTGGAGGTAGTAACTCTGAAGCTGAATCCTGTACAAAAGTGTTCACCCCACCAGATTAATTATTTACTAGGTGCCATGGATATCATTCACTCCACCAAATCTTTTGATTCAAATCATTAAAAGATGAATGACTTCAAATAAATCTATGCATTTGGAATTGTGAAAATAATTTGCCAACATCAAATTTTCCCAAGAAAATATATTTTTTTTCTTTACTTTTTCAAATTTATAATTTGATATTGATTTATTTTAGTTAATCCAGTACAATTATTTTTCAATAAAGACTATTCTTAAAATGTGATCTCGTGATATTTAAGAGCTTAAGGTGCTACTTACTTAAATAAGTAATATCATATTAGTTATCTTTTCAATCGTAGAATATTATATTTATGATAAATATTAAATTTGTTTACGCTCACCATAGATTTAATGTTTTACGAGTAAAAAAATATATAATACGATGTTACTTATGACAACACCTTCATATAAATATTATATTATATTATATAAATGGAAAAAGGAATGTGTAGCACATTTGTACAGAAAGTTAATGACACTTTCTGTACAAATGAACAATGTTCAATTTTTTTTTGTACTTTCTGTTGCGCTACACGCACTACGTTGAGTGTCAACTTTACCGTGAGGCCTAAAATGTTATGCTTATACCGGAAACCTGATGCATGGTCAAACAGACTAGCTACTAGCTAGCTTAAATCAGTAAAGCAGTCAGCTGGCCGACTTCACCTTTAATTCTGATGAGGAAGTCTATTTCTCAACACTGTATAATATATATAGTACGATGCGTACATGCAGGCATGCGAACAAGAAATAGAATTGACCATGAAATATATACAGCTATATATAACATAGTATATCTTGCATACTGATGATACCACCACTTGGCTGCTGCAGATTTTTCCAATATTCCTAATATGCTTAGATATCTAAGAAAAGCTCTACCTAATGAGTGATCATGGCCTTCAGTAGTGTCATGCATGCAAAGCCAACATAATTAAATCATCAAATCTCTCTCTCTCTCTCTCTCTCTCTCTCTCTCTCTCTCTCTCTCTCTCTCTCTCTCTCTCTCCTGTCATATTATAATTTTATCTTATGAGCCAACAGAATTTCTTTGTTTTTCATTGAGAACAATAACTTATAATACATAATACATATACTGTTCCATTTTCATGAACATGTGACCAAAATAGCTGCATCCCACTTTGCTTTGCAGGTCTCATCATCTCTTTTGGCATAACTAGTACAAATAAGGAAAAGCAGCATGTCCCTCTTGAGCTCCCACAAAAAGGATGACACAGTTAACATTATATTAGCAGTTGATGCAACACCAATCACCAATAGTGGGTTAGGTTTTGCATTAGCATTTGTGATTAGGCTTTTCTCTTAGGCTTTGGATTGATCAGCACTAGACATGACATGAGCAGCAAATTATGAGAAGGTAACAGCACAATCACATGCTGTTGGCTGGCTGCTTAGGCCACAGTCAGAGACTGAAAAGATGGTGCATTTGTCATGCAATGCTGCTGCTACTGCAATATATTAATATTCAGTAGGTAGCTAGGCACCAGTAAGTAATCACAACCATTTGCATCCACACAGATCAGATGAGGACAAGCACCATTTCATTTCAGAAAATGTGTAGGAAACCAACAATCCATCCAAGTTAGATCCCACCAGAAGACAGCACAGAGCAACAGTGCCTGTTCTTTTTTTTTTTTCTTTTTTCTCTCTCTCTTTCCTCTCTCAAACTTTACCCCTGGACTCTTGTATCACTCTTCTGTACATACTGACTCAGACCACCTACCATCCACTTCTGAATCAAGTCTGGACTCTGAACCACAGTTTCAACTTTTCTTTTTTACTCATTTACAGTTCACTTGCATGCACCTATCTGTGGAATCCAACCATGATGCTCTAACTTCATTTCTGTAAACTGTTAGATATCTTCTCCTCATGATGAACATGAGCAATGAGCATGACAAGTTTATTATATTTTTTTTACAGCAATGTAAAGTGCAGGTAATTGGACAGTGCATGCAGGAGAAGGGCAAGGCTAAGAATTTGAAAGGCAAAGCCGAGAGTGGGGTACAAGTGGGTGAGGATCCAATCATTCTCTCCACTGATGAAGAGAGGGTGATAGGTTTGATTTTAAAGTCTCGGGGGGCTTTGTTACCTTGTCCGAGAGTGGCAGGAATCTCTCATCATTTCCACGTTAACTCAAGGAGCTCTATTTCTAGGGCGACACATCTCACTTGGCCTATCAACAAGTAAAGGGCGGAATTATATATACATATACACTATGTATATATATAATATAAGCCTCCTCAAGTCAGGTCCAACTCAAAGGGATAATAGGCAAAAGATCAACCATTAGTCCATTAATAATATTAAGTATTTAAATATAATTATTTATTAATTATATAGTGTATATCAATATCACAAACTAGAATGGCACAAAATAATATAACTAATAATAGAATGTAAGTGATTTGCTCATTGTTATTATTAGTTTGTTCTACTATTAGTGAGAAAATTAAAGTGAACAAATAATGAAAAAAATATATAAGGAAATTGAGAAAGATAAATATTAAAGCAGGACGTGTGAACATTAATGACAACTCAGTTATTATATTATTTTATTACTATAATAAAAAAATATAAAATAAACAAATATAAACGAGTGATATAAAATTTAAAAATATTAAAAGGATATTATTTTAAGAAAATGTTAATTTACTTGTTCGGTCAGTTCATTAGCCGATCCATTCGTTAAGACTTATCGGACTTTAATGATAATCTTATTACATGATCCTACAATAGCTCGTTAAATTAACGGGCCTATCAGGTCTGATTGATTTAAGTTAAAATATGATTCATTGGATCTAATAAGAGTTAGTCCGACTCATTAAACACTATTATTTATTGTTGATCAATACCCTAATTGTGGGGGATGAGACGAAAGTGTGAATTTAAACAAGAACAATTTCTCATTTACACCATCTTCCTCGTCGTCCACAAAAAAATATTGAGTTTCTTTATGGCAAAAAGATTAATTTAGGGCTTTTGTTGGAGAATCATTAAGAGAAAATAATAGAGGGGAAGAAAAATTAAGAAAAAAAATGAGAGAGAATAAAGATAAAAGAATTAATCTTAGTTGAACGTCGTGACTAAGGCAAAGGAAGAAAAAAAACCATTATATTTTTGTTTGAACGAATATAACTATATTTATATGTTTAACTGAATAAAGTCAATTATTTTTTTTATTATAATTAAAGATTTTCTTATTTATATCTCATTTTGAAGTTGAAAGAAAATTAAAATGTTGAATGGGAACGAAACCCCTTTTACTAATTCCTTCAAACTGAGTTAAAAATTTCTCCTTCCCAGCATTATTCTCCTTTCACCTCCAATCAAACATGTCCTTGTAGAGGAGGTACATTTATGACCTATTAAGTTTTAAGGCCTAGGTTTATTGTGAAATTTGAAAATATAATTTTTTTTCAATGTCAATCCTAAATAGTTTTTGGCATCTAATGCTGTTCGAGAATGAGAACGCGTGGCTCTTCTGCACTTTGATTTGAAATCTTTTTTTTTTCCTAAGTTCATCATATATGATTTCAGATAAGATGAACTTGGTCAGAAATTTTTTTTTTGGAGGCTTAACTTCATCTATGAAGCTGAAAAATAAAAATGTATGAGAAATTGAATCTAAAATTTCTTAACTCACGAACAAGGTCATTTTAATTAGGTACTACAACTCTAATACAAAAGTTCTACTAGATTAACAAAGGTGTTTATCAATCACTAGTTAGAGGACCTACTGATACACAAAAATGCCACAATTTTCCTTTTGTATGTCCATGCATTTGAAACCTGACTATTTATCAAAACTTCACAAACTTCCTGCAAATGCATTTGTTTTGTTATTTTTCAACCTTTTAACTAGAAAATCCTTTGGGCTTGTGCATAATTAGGATTCATACTAGACAGTTAAAAAAAAACAAGAATCATATATAGAATTTTGATAAAAGCCCTAGATTACCCCGCAATGGGCAGACTGAGTACATTGTCTTCTAAGTGTCATGTTCTTTAGACAAACATGAGACCAATATGTGAGCCAAAGTTTTCAGGAGAATTAATACAAAGTCTGATAGAAACAATGTAAACATACCACAACAACTACTTACAACATCAAAGATTCCTCGGGAGTATATTTATCACTTGTCTTCTGAGTTCTGAGTTCTTTTATTTTCGTTAACATCTCTTCAACTATAATTTTTTTTCATATATAACTTTAAACCATAAATTTATCCATTTTAATCCTTGAACTTATATCGATTTGTCAATCAAATTCTTACGTTAAACTTCATCCAAAATTTTATTAAATTTATTTTTTCTTAATTATGAAATGATAATTTTATCTTTTTCTTTAAATGTAAACATACCACAGCATCAAAGATTCCTCTGGAGCATTTATCGCGTGCCTTTTTTGGGTTTTTTTATTTTTGCTGACACTCTCTCAACTATAAGTTTTGTTCGTATATAATTCTAAACTATAATTTATCAATTTTAATCCTTGAACTTATGATGATTTGTCAATCAAGTCTTTATATTAAACTTCATCCAAGATTATGTTAAATTTATTATTTATTAATTATGAAATGACAATCTTATTCTTTTCTTTAAATATTACAAAAATGAAAAAAATAACAACTTGATCAAGACATTTCATGATTCTTAAAAGAAATATTAAATAATATTTTATCCTACATTTTTTTTATCATTATAAGTTTTTTTTATTATATTAAATAGTTAAGGGTAAGAATGATACTCATAATTATTAAAAAAAATAACTTAACAATTTTTTTGTTGAAATCTAAAGGAAGGACTAGATAGAAAAATCAAAATTAAGTTGGGAAAACTAAAATTGATAATTTTTTATAGTTTAGAGTTATATGCGAAAAAAATATAATTGATAGAATGATTTCATTGTTAGGATTAGCATGGCCATTTTTAATATATTTTTCACAGTTGTAGAATGTTGAAGATGATAAGCCACAAATGTTCAAATAAAGGTTGTATTTGAACTTAATCCAGCACCTTTAGCAAAAGAACTTGTTTTGGGACAGCCAATGGTTGTCACGAAGCCATAATACCCCCACATGTCACGGGCCCTTCAAAAGCGTCGATGTTTGCCTCTGCAGCGCCAGCGCACGCCCCAGCCATGCACCGACGCAGCCCGGCCGCGCATCGATGTTCACATGGGCCACACCCACTTTTGTAATGGGGGACATCATATGAATGCTCTCCTAGTTATCTTTAATGCTTTCCTAGGATTTCCTATGTTTTTAGCCCCGTTGCCCAAGGGAACGTCAATGTTTTGTAGTGCATGGCACATAGTGGCATTGTTGTAAATATGGCGAACAAT